>JAQFZG010002111.1:0-17920 GCA_034695465.1 Entomobrya nicoleti
CCATACTGTAAGTCGATCCCTAGGAACCTGTCGTAATGGATAATTAGGGTAAAGTCTACAGTGTAAGCAGGTCTGCAATAAAGAAGCAAAAAAAAAAAAAAAAATTGTATCAATTACACAAAAATTAGTCAAACTTTCGAAGAGAGATCAGATCGTCAGACTGCTGCATCTATCATTTCGAAGACAGCTTTTCCATTATTTGCACAATGTGTTCAATACTCTGGTGATAACTGTTAAGGTTATATGAGTAGCTGACTTTTGTTTGGCATCAAAATCAAGCTGCTTACTCGCTTAGACATATAAGACCTAAACTTAAAGCATGGAATGTTTAACCTCCCATTTCAAGAAGGTCATAGAATACGGTTAATAGTATGCGTCATTCCTTTTTCTATATATGTTTACTAACATGCCTAATATGTAAGATATTGTCTGAATATTAGGACTGAGTGACTAGCTAAGTGAGTCTCAGTCAAACCAACTATGTATATAAGTTTATTTTCTTAACGAGTACTAGGATATGAATAAAGCATACAAGTTGACTGACGCCACCCTTAAACTAATTTGTAATCAAATGTATGAGAGCATTTAAAAAAATATATTAAAGGCAAATACTTTAAAGTTATTCTATTTCAGTCCCCAAAATATTCCTCCCATAGAAAATTTAATTGTATCGTTTTCCAACGTTTTTGTTATTTAAGTTTAGTTTAATACGAGCAATTTTATATCCAACTTCAAAATCCGTTTTATGAGCTAATGTACCAGCTATTTGTTTGGCAAAAAGGTGACGAAAACGAGTAACACATTTGCAGTGCCTTACACTAACCTTAAAGATTCAAAAAGATGTTGCCTGAGAAGAACTTCATTATTTTACCAATATTTTGAATTGAGGTTTTTAAAATTTACTTTTATTATAATGACTGGTTAGCTAACCAGTTCCTAAATCGATTGGTATGCTGCAAAAATTAAAATGTTGTCCGGTCGTTAGTAATCACGTTGCTGGGAAGTACAGCTTATTACAAACAAGTTCGTTATATCTTGTATAGTATATATAAATGCTCTCCATGTATCCGAATTTTAGTTTTTGAGTGCAATTTAAGTTCTTCATTTGATCTTAATACAATAATAAGTTATTGGTAAAATACAATGGCCAATATTACATTTATTAAAAAGTTTAAAAATATTGAATTCTCAAAATAATGGGATTCTAAAAATAAATGTATCTGGTCAAATCAAAAGAAACTTTTATACATATACCATATGCAGTAAAATGTAATGCTGCAATTAGCACTAAATAGTTTCAATGACAGATTTAATTATTTATAAATATTCTGGTTGGCAATGTCAGCCATATGCAGGTTTAAACTGAATTTGCACTCAAACTTTACCATGTCTAACATAATAGGTGTTTACTGCGAAATATTGTAATTTCATATTAAACAGTCTCAATTCATCTCTGCAAATCGTTACATTGTCTTGGAACTTATACCAGTCGAATTTAAATATAATAAAATTCTGCTGTTCACATTGCAGCTACAAGGTTTGCTAATATGAAATCAATATGTGCAATGAACAATGCAATAATAACTAAAATCTATAAGAATAACAAAGCAATTTTTTGGTTTCCATGCCACATCGATAATTTTTTGTCACGTATATAATTTAATATTTATGGCAATTATGAAATCCTAGGACGAAGCAATAATGAAGAGTTTTATCTAACTCAAATTAGTTTCATTGTAGAATATATCTACGGGGATCCGTTTTATCGCAACTGAAGGTAGCAACCAAATGCTCAACGTATAAAAAAAAGTTGCATAAAGTTCTTATTGTGCAAATTTGGCTAGTCCAATTTAATAACTAGTACAAATTATAAGAAACCAAATAGGTAAAAGCTACCATCACAAACTGTTTTGGCTTTGAATTTTTAATCAAATGTATTAGTCGAATTAGTTTTTTTTAAAGACATCGTACGTATATACGTAATTGAATTTGTGTCCTAATGAGTGAGGATGTCAATATTTTACATAGTCTAAAATTACTGTTTCCGGCTTCATTTGCCAAATGTGCTGAAAATATAACTAATACTGAATATACTGGTTATTGTAGGCACAAAATATTCATTAGAGAGCGAGATAAAAAAATGTGGCAAAAAGTCGAAAAAAGGAATTTTTAATTCAATTTCTGGGATCCACAACAAAATATTCTAAATTCTTATTTATTAGTTAGCTTACTTTCAAAACCTGTTAACAAATTAATTACTATGAGTTTAATGAACCTTTAAATGGTTTAAATCAATCAATTAAAATTATGAGCATTGTATTGTAAATTTATTAAGAAATGTTTATAATCATCAATCTAACCATCAAATTATAAGTTTTGTTGTCGAATTAGGGACAAATTTAGCCATTGCTGAAGGTATACGCAACTGGTTTGGAAATAATATATAAACATAAGATGCATTTCATATCATGGAAAACGATCTTATACAACACAAGATTTGCCAAATACAATGCTTAGGTTCGAAAATGTGCGCACGGAATAAGTTTCCCAGGATGTTTTCATGTTATTGATACATTTCCACTATATATTGCAGGCTTACATTTTTAAATTCAGTAATCGTTTTCCATTGGGCTTGTCATTGTGAAAGTAAATGTGTACATTAACAGGCAAATCAATTTTAATATGTATTTTATTTCAATAGTTTATGTAAGACGATTGAATTTTACTTCGGAGTATTAACCAAAAACGGTTTTTTGTAAACAATTCAACGGTTTCCGTGGGTAGAATTACATTTTGCGTCGCAGTGTAAATTGTTATAATGTTCAAGAAATCGCACTAAATATGTTAAGTTTTTGAACTGTCGTTAGTTTTAATCAGTTAAACAAAAGTAATTATTTACGGCAGTTAAAAGCATCTTCGCGTATACACATACATAAGGGTTTTTACTTTGATCCTACCCAGTATATGTTGACATAATTATGTATGTACCACCCAAGATTTTAGAAGTTATTAAAGTGCATAACTTGTGGTCAAATATTCTGTAAATGGTAAACCCGTTTTATTAAATGCTCACCTTTTTTGTAGTTTAGTTTAAAACACGCTTTTTTCATCGTACGAAGAAATTGTACAATTTTGTAGAACAACTTAAGCACTAAAACTGATGTTAAATGTTTATACATGTTGATAAGTCAATAGAAATAGTCCTAAATGAGCTAGTTACTTGTAGTGCTATGGCTAAGTAAGTTTAAAGGTAAAAACGCATTTTGGGACGAAATATGACGCAACTTGTATGCATATATTTAAACATTAGAGTCTTACTCTTTCATCCTGATCAAAGCTAGGCAAAATTTGACTTATTTTCATTTTAAACAAATTTAAATGACTGGAATTACATGTGAATAGTTGTTTTTTCGTTTAGAGTTTGTCAAAATGTCAAATTTCTCTACGGATTCGCATATCGTCGGAAGGCTGGACAGTTATTTCAGTGATTGCTACGTCTTGTCAATATTAAAACGAAAAGTACTGCACGTTATTTGGACAGCTGGTTGGTTATAGTTTTGCAGAAAAAGTTTAGTCTCTAACCCATTAGACTTTTGTAGGTTAAAAAATATGGGACTCTGATTGTTTGTTATCGTAGCAAAGTTTTTAGCTAGAAGTTCTCTAGAAATCTCACAAAAGGGTATGTATTTCAAGAAATGAAATTTAAGTTTGATCGATTTGCTCAAAATTTGAAATTGAAAACTCCATATTGTGAGTTTTGTAGCAACAATTGTATGGAATATGATAGGTATATCGTAATCCTAATCTAATTTGTATTTTGAGGCATGGATATATTTAAAAAAATCAAAGCACATGGTTCGAAAATTTTGAAACTGCGGAGACGGCTCATTCTGCTGTTTTGTTATTAGCTAATCGTAAGTGATATGCATTTAGCAAAATTTAACTTCTAATTAGTAGACGTATGATCATTCTGTTTTTTCGTCTCAGCCAAATCGAACGAAGCTTTGACACATATATCGTATGCAGTAAAATGTAATACTGCAATTAGCGCTTAATAATTTGAATGACATATTGATGAACTTTATGAATTCATTGTTTAATAATGCCAACAATGTATCGGTTTTAATCGATTCTGCACTCAAACTTCACCATGTCCAACACAACAGGTGTTCTCTGTAAAATGATATATTTATAATTTATTAAAATGAAACAATCCAAACTCATCCGCAAATCAATTTATTGCCTTCACATATAAGTGAATTTAAGTTAACCTTGTTCTCCTATTCTTTTTTGTAGGTAGCAAGTTTTCGAACATTTGGTCATAAAGTAAAATCTGAAATGAATACAGGAGTAAAACTTTTAGTTTTTATGTCACATGAATAAAGTTTGGCTACATGCATATACACGAAGCAGTAGAGAAGTGATATATAAAAGTCAATTTTATTTTCGCAGTTGTAAAGTAGCCCAGAAATGAGTAAGTTGAAAAAAAAATGGCCAGCATAATGTTCTCATTGTGTAAATTTTTATAGTCCAATGTTAGGACTAGAACAAATAAAAGAAACCAAAAAGTAGTTTAGATATCGCGATCACGTAAAAACTGCTATAACAAATCTTCTACATATTTAAATAGGAATAAAAATAAAAAAGCTTTGAAAAGATTTTATAAGAAATTTAGCCTTTTTGCACTGCAATTTTGGAAGTGCTACACAGCATTAACATACATAAATTAACTTGAGTCTTTGTCTTAATGAGTGAAAATGTTCAAAAGAACTACAAGGTTTAAAATGACTGCTTTAGGCTTTATTCATAAAATTTAGTGGTTTAAAAAACTAATATTGAATATAATAGTCATTGAAACGTGAACAAAAACAAGTCTATCAATCGTTACACGCATGATTCATAAGAAAGCAACTGATCAATGTGGCGGAAACTCCAAAAAATGTATACAAAATTTATAACCAAAGTTCTTGGATTTATATCAAAATATTGTTGATGTTTATTTAATAGGTAGTATTAGTAGCTTACTTTCAATAACTGCTAATTTACCAAGTTTAATTTCTATGAGCTTAATGAACGACGAAATGGTTTTAAATAAATAATTAAAATAAAGTTTTTGTTTAGTTCATTGTTAACCTGTTTAGGAGTGTTTATAAGCTATAAACCAACTATAAAATCATAAGTAACTTTTGTCAAATATTACATTACATTAAAGCACTGCTTAAGGTATACGCAACTGGTTTTCAAATATCTATAATGAATAAAATGCATTTCATATTATGCAAATCGATCTTGGACAAGCCATAGCATGCCAAGTGAAATGTTTCCGTTCGAAAATGCACTCGAAGAGATGTTTACCTGGTGTTTTGAATGATATTGAAACAGTTCAAATATTAGTAGATCTAAAAATATATTTGATAATATGTTAATCAAGGGCTTGACGAATGTGGGAAAAAATAATTCACTCAAGCTTTCGAAATTTATTCAATTCCTTCATCAGGAGTACACACTGAAAATGAAAATTTACAATGGGTAGAACATAACAATTACCTAAGCTAAAAATATAATTGATATGAAGTAACAATGAAAATAATATTATGCATGAATCAAGAATCCTTGGAAATGTTATCAAGCGATCTTGTAGGTTGTATTGTCATTTATCAAATATATTGTAATAGATCCCGTTCTGATAAATTGTAGTCATCGAATTTAACTAAAATTAAAAGTATCAAGTGTCTATTTTTTTTAAGTTCTGTCATTTACTTTATTGCGAAAAAATTGTGTAAATTCACAGGTACGTTTATCTAAAATATATCTAAATATATTGTGCATCACTTTGGAGTGATAAAATATAAAAAAGGGTAATTATTTGAACGGTTTTAACATTAAAGATATGCCATCCTTCTATCTTTTCAGCGTGTATTGCATGTGGGATTGTACAAATGATATAATTACAATCAAATCAATAAAAACATGTATATGTAATGCTTATACTGTAATTAAGTATTACATGATATATGGGGAGAAAAGTTTGTAACGATTTAAAAACACTCATTTTGATTAATTTTAAATTTTAATCCGTCTAATACAATCATTCATGCGAGCTTACGCTTATAGAGATTTTATCAAGGTAATAAAAACCAGGAAAAGAATGATCTTCAAAGGTGGTTTCATCTAAGCATTTAACAAAGTGCATAAGCTATGCGTTTTCCTGTTTGTATATCAAACAAAACTTTTAATCAATTAAAAACAAACAATTATTTATGGTAGTTATAAGAAATTAAGACACAAGATACATATATTTATCTTTTTACTTAAGTACACAAAGTATTAAAAATTTGAGGTCTAGTTTACTCAATTGTGAATTTATTATAAATAAGACTATTACATAATTAGATTTATATTACAGAATTGTTTGAAATAAATATTTAAATTATAAAATATTTCTGAGTAGTCATAATTGTTATCCGGTGTTTACTACTTATTTAGTCTGATTTAATGTTATACAAATATGTATTTATTATCTTTATAAATTTATGAAATTCTTGTGTTTTTTGCTAGCATCCTGAAATGAAGTTTAATATTTCATATTTTAGTTAAGCAAAAATATATGAACATGTAATAAAAATTGATCTTTATTTGATTAGAAATAAATAAATACCGAAATAAAATAACTATTCGTCCGTATTGTTGTTGTTGCATTTTCCATTTCTTTTGCATCTTCTCATTACAGTACAATGCTTATGAAACTATCTTATCCAAAAAGATTAAGTTAGTAAAAACTTTTATTTTATATCATTTGAAACATTGTCTAGTTTGCTTTATCATCCAGAGGTTGTCCATAACTTTTCTTCCAGCTGTAACTTGAAAGATATTTTGAGGTCTATATGTAAGCTTCATTTACTCATCCTAACTGTTTATGAAATTATCTACTTTCAATCGTCCGTGAGAATGTTTTTTGCTGATAATGCAAAGATGTTGTTATTTTTGTTATGAAGTCGCTATGAAAATGGGTCCAACATTTTCTTTGGTCCGTTTTTGCACCTATGCATAATAAACTAATGACGACGTCCAAACTGAAAAAAAATTGAAGATGGATGATGCATGGGTTAAAAGTAAATCTGCTGTGGCACACTATTACTACTCTAAATGTGGATTTATCCCAATCTGGATTAGGAATATGGAATTTATGGCGGGCGAGCTTTGCTCCTTAAAACCGTCAAATAAAATCGCCATAGAGGGAACCAATTACGACTAACTATAACAACAATTACAACTCAAGATGTAACGTTCAAGATCGCAGAGATGGAGGCTACAATAATATGGAAATCTTGAAAAAGTAGCTTACTTTTGACATATTTAGTCGGCCTCTGGAAAATTGATTTAAAATAAGACTTGAACTGTGGTAAAAAAACTCACTAATACATACCATTAATAGAATAAAGCACGAATTTAGGTTATAAAACTTTTTACAAGCTGTACAAGGATATATCTCAACATATTTCAAGCTTCAATATTTAGGTACCAAAATACAAAAAGGGCCAAGACCTTGAATATTGGAAGCTTGGAAACTACTTTATCTTACTGCCTTTTTTGCAAAATCCAAAACATAATTGGTATACATATTGCTAAACTTTTCTTTAAAAACTGAATCTCAACTAAATTTGTGGTTTTAAAAATTAAACTCTGCCTGAAGAGAAGCTCATTTTTATTTGTTGATTCCATTTTCTGTCCAAAACATATTTTCTTATAATATGTTTAGATTGAGCTTCATGTATCATATCAATACCATATTTTTTCGTCAAACAGTACTTCCACTCGACGTATGAAATTTTAAATTAAGCAAATAGTTTATGAACAATTTTTAGAACAAAACCTGTGCACCACTAAGAGTACATAAACAAGTATTTATCCATTTGTGCTAATTATTATAAGCGTTTTTACCTCAATTCAAAGATACCTGTGTCAAAGCTTGATAAGCCCTTCCATGGTGAAAAGGTCCTATATTTTATAAGAAAATTGACGAAATATTTTGTAGAGCATGTATTCAAAAGGATTGTTTTATAATATTTTAGGTCGATATTAAACTGTGTTTTTACAAAAGTTTTCCGAATATTATCATAAAATCAAACAGTTGTCAAGTCTATTGAAATAGTAATATTGCAGTGAATTTTAATAAATTTTGACTTCAGCACAATAACAAATAGTCCAATCCCATAATGACTATTTGGTGATAAGACATATCAATAAGCAATTAAAAAGAAGCCCCAAACTTTTTTAAAGTCCATGGTACATTCATAAAATTAAATTTGGAACTTTGGACAGACTGTTTGTTAGTATACATGCTGAAATTAAAATGAACGCATAAATTCTAACGATTTCATTGTGTTCGTATTCCAATTGCGGCATCAATCAAAAGCCATTTACACATAAACAATAGCACAATTTTAACAAAAAAATATTTTTTCTTGATAATTTCAAATATAAGTTTTTACAAATTGAAATCGTTTGGTATATAAAGGCTTCAACTAGACTCGAATTCCACTCAAATTTGTTATTTTCATAACACGTTTATAATTTTCTGTTAGAAATCAGTTGGATCGGTATGAAACTCACCATCCTTAAAATCCGCTTTAAATATGTAATGATGTCAACTAGTAGTTATCTCAATTATCACATTAAATTCGTCGAATTGTTTCTCTGCAAAGTTTTTACAATATGAAAATAGGTTACTGTAAAATAACAACCAAATTAATCCTTGTTTGTTTTTCTTTAGAAATCAGTTTTTGGGTTGACATCCAATGACGTCCAATTGATTATTGTTTTTGACAGTCATAAACTGCTTGAATTTAATATAACTTACTACTCGTGACTTGATTCTACATTAGTGTTTGAATTACTTTTACTTAAACGTAAAACTGGGGACAAATTAAAATGATTTCAAAAAATAACGTGAAAACATGTGGACATATTTTCGACATAGAGTAAACTGCTTGATACATATGTGTCATGAAGGCGTTATTAAACAAGTATGCTAAATACTGACCCAAATTAAATAGTGATCAGTGAAGTAATCCAAACACAAAAGAAATGAATTTAAATAAACCCGCGGTAATAGCGATCATAACGACGGAGCTGCAACAATGCTACAAATGAAATTATTGGACATTGTTGCTGACAATGAAACACGCTTTTGAATGATATGTCACATGGCATATGTTTGATATTGCAAGCTTTGACCCCGAGTGCTGACCCTCTGAAATCACTTTGGCCTAATATGACGTAGGATTCGAGGTCTACTTGGCGAGAACTTTTGATTGTACACTTTGATCAAGTTGAAAAAATTCAATTTTGACCTTTGGACCTTGAGGTTTGATCTAAGAGTGTAAAAATTAATAGGACTCTTGCCCTTGACCATATCGACCTTTTATACAAATATGCCAAATTTAAACAAAATCGGTTTACCCGTTCTTGAGTAATCACATACGGACAAACACGCTAAATTCAATTCTCACCGGGTCTTCGCTTTTTAGCTCCATATTAATCATTATTGTATAAAATCGATTGACTTTTGCAATAATAAAGTTCGACTTTAGACGTTTTTTCAAATAGTATACTCTTTATTTATAATGATTTACTACAAGCACTTTTGCTGAATTATGTGTAAGTTAAAAATATATTTGTTTGAAATTTTACTTTATTTATAACTTTGAAGTTCCAGAAACACAAATTTGTTGGTAAGGGTCAAAGATCATGCCCACATCGCACGTGTGATTGATTATCATCCATTGATTTAAGATCGGCCTCCATTTGCATTCCCAGTACTTTCGAGAATTGCCTTCTTGTGGAAACATGTGACGTCCCGCAACCCCGTTCATTTTTTCCGAACAAGTTTCCTCTGAAATTTTAAACCATACATTTGGTTAATATTGAACCCTAAACTATTCATATATTAAAGATGTATTGTAATTATTGAATAGCTATTATTAATACGTTCAAAAGATGAAATTGTTGTAGGCCATAATGTAGCTTCAGTAACCGGAGCATTAGTAACTATGGGACTGATTGTAGTCCTATTATTTTTCGTAAGTAAACGAGATGTAATTTTCTTTGCTCTTCGCTTTATGATATCGGTTGTTGTCCTGGGTGTGGTCGTGGTAGCAGGTTTCCTTGTCGTCTTATGAATGATTTTTTTCTTATGTGCAGCTTTTATCTTAAACGTTGTTGTTGTCAGACGTGTAGTTGTTGGCTTTCTTGTGGTAGATGTCTTGCGCTTGATTTTTGTCTTAAATGTGGTACTTGTATCATGGGTGGTTGTTGTCGTAGGTGTGGTACTTGTCCGAGGTCCTATCGTGGTCTGAGGTGTATTGGTAATAATGCGACTAATAGAAGTCCAATTTGTTTTCCTGATTAAATGAATTGGAATTTTTGTGGTTCTTCGGTGGTCTTTGTCATTGTTGCTGTGGTCCGGTGTCGGAGGTTTTTGTGAAATTATTTCTTTAGGTGTGGTTTCTGGCTTAGGTGTAAATATTTCCTCTGGTATAAGCATTTCCTGTCGTGCGAATATTTCTTGAAGCGCGGCTATTGTGTTAGAAGTTGCTATTGTTCTAGGTTTAGGAACTGTATTAGTTGAAACTGAGTTAACGATAAGATTAGTTGGAATTCTAGTGGTTCTTCGGTTCCCTTTATGTATCGTTGGGATAGATGGAATTACTGTCTCAGATATGGTTACTGTCTCGGGTGTGACAATTGGCTCAGCTGGGGGTTCCCCAGTTATGGACTTTGCTTCATGCGTTGTCATGATATTGGATTCATTGGTGATTATGCGGCTGTTTGAAGTTCCATTTGTTTTCATGAATAACTGATTTGGAGTTTCCGTGGTTCTTTGCTTTTTCTGATGGGTAGTTATTATGGGTGTGATTGTTGTCTCTGGAATAATTATTGTTGTAGGTGTGAATATTTCCTCTGGTACAGTTATTGGCTTAAAATGTGTTCTTTTTGTATGGGGAATCATGGTATTGGGTGCATTGGTAATTACACGACTGATTATAGTCTGATTTGTTATCATAATTAATCGAATTGGAATTTTTGTGGTTCTGCGAAGGGTCTTATGTGGCATTGCCTTTTGTGTGAGTATGTCCTCAGGCATGGTTATTGGCTTAGGTGTGAATATTTCATTCGGTGTAAATATTTCCTCAAGTGCGGCTATCGTATTAGAAATTGCTATTGACCTATGTTTAGTCATGGTATTTGGTGCATTTGTAATTATGGGACTGATAGTAGTCCCATTTGTCTTAACGATCAGATGAATTGGAATATTCGTGGTGGTTTCCTTTTGGGTGGTTGTTTCAGGTGTTAGAGTTGTCTCAGGTGCAGTTGTGGTTACTAGTCCCGTTAATAAACTTTGTGTGTTGATAAATATTTTGCTCTTTGCAATTCTTGACGTTTTATGGCTTCTGTTTCTTGAACGGATGAAAGGTATTTTGCAACCTGATTTTTCCCTAGGGCTCCAAGGAATACTAGGTTCCGAACGCCATAAATATTCATCATTGTTTGAACGTTTCCGTGGTCCAAAACTCCAATTGCGTATTTGGGAAATATAAGTACAATTTCCATAGTTGCATTTACTTTCGTCTAAAGATGGGTACTGTTCACTGGGACAGTAGTGTTTTATCCAGTGCAAAACATTTTGTGCATCCGGCTTGCATTGTAAATACGAGGAGCTAAAATAAAGAAACAAATTTGTTTGTATATGGTTGTTATGAATAATTTTTTTCCGGATATTAATGTTTCAATACCATGGGTTCGACCTTTCCAGTACCATATTGTTGGCATTGGAACAACGTTTTCCACCCATATTCTCGCAGTAAATCTGACACTTTGATGATTGAACTGCGAATATAAAAATACACAAAGTCTGAATTATAATTTAACACATGTTCTATATAATAAACATAACTTATATTTGAAATATATTAAACAATACACTTTATTTACTTGCAGACAAATTTTCATGATTTTTCTAGGTACCAACCGCAGTACTAAATGTTTAAACTTTTAAAAATATAGAGCACTTAATAAAAAGCTATTTGTAACGTTAGTTCACTCAAAACGAATTGTCATTTACATTGAGAAGCTAATTATGACTTATTTGCTACTCTGACAGTTAATACAGTTACGATAATATATAGTCATTACAATTGTATTAAATATTATACGTTCAATATCATTACTTCGGGCCATTTATTTCAAGGCAATTATGTCAAATTCATACATATTTGGCGTACCTAAATATTCATATGATATGAACAACCCAATTAAAATAAAATGTCTGCAATTAAATTTAATGCAGCAACAACACCACGAACAATAATTTCAATGATAAACTTCTAGTAGGACAAACAATGTAAATTGGCTTCGAATTTGGTGTTGATCAAAAATGTTATTTTTAAGTATCGCTTGAAAATTCAAGCGTTAAGAAAATGCGGTACTCTTACGAACATATTTTGTGCAACCTGCTTAATGAAACTAATGGTACATCATTGATGGCGCTTTCCATCATTGATGTTTGGTATTGCATGCTTGATTGAATGCTTGTTTCTATAGATCAAATGTTAAAACGTTTAAAAACTTTAATACCAATTGGTGTAATTTTAGTGTTTATTATTGACTTCGTTAAATAGTGACAATAAAGTTTTTTAAATTAGTTTCATAATTTTTATTCATTACTGTAACTTCTTAATCTTAACAAATAAAAATTAACTCTTAGCGAGCATCAACATAGACCATGCTAGTGAACTTGGATACGAAGAAATTTGATTTGAAAGAATTTGAGTTTGCAAGCAAATTTTAGCTTTTATTTATGATTAAATAATAATGGGATCATAATCATATGCGTAATACAGATCTGTATACGTATCACGAATCGGATGAAAAAATCATGACAGTGCAAATGTATGGCTGAAATGTTTTTTCAGCGATAATGTTATAAAAAATTAAATGCGAATTCAATTTTGGATTTTAAAAGGTTTGTGAAACAAAAAATACTAAATGAAAATCATATTTATGCTCATATACTAATCCAATCATTATCATGGTTTTCAAAGTAACTTATAAAATATAATATAAAACTAAATACAATTATCTCGGCTTCAAAATTTATTGCGTCAAATTAGCACGAACCAGACACACAATCTTGTTGTTGTTCATTAAATATTGTTTCCGCTTTGCAACTATATTCAACAATGGACCAATGATGAATAAAAGGCTTCCATTTGCATTCCCAATACGTTTGGCAGTTCGAATCATGTCTAAATAAGTAACGTCCCACAATACCTTCCATAAGCTTTTCGCATTTTTTATCTGTTATTTTACAATGATTTTAAAAGAATATATTTTTAATGTAAGGTTTAAACTTGTTATACTTTCTAACGTTCTAGGGTCGTTTGCTCAGTTGGTTTAATAGAAGTGTCTTTAGGTTTTTCAGTTGTGTATTCAGTCGTTGTGGTTGTTGCAGGTGGAGTATTTGTCGTCTCAGGTTGGGTTGTGGTCGTTTCATCCGTGGTTGTGGTCGTTTCAGCCGGGTTTGTGGTCATTTCATATGTGGTTTTGGTCATTTCATCTGTGGTTGTGGTCATTTCATATGTTGCTATGGTCGTCTCAACTCTGGTTGTGATCGCCTCATTTGGCGTTATGGTCGCCTCATTGTTGCTTATGGTCGCCTCATCTGGGGTTATGGTAGTATCATCTGGGGTTATGGCAGTTTCTTCTGGGATTACGGTAGTCTCAAAAGGAGTTGGGGTCACCGAAGTTATGGTAGTCGTAGGAGTATCTAGCCAAGTTTCTCTGTGAGCAGTTGGAGCTGCCTGTTGAGGTTTCCATGGACAAGCAGGTTCCCGTTCGCACCTTAGTTTCTTATCAGATGGGTAAAAGCTACTGTTGTAACATCGATACCGCACAATTTTCTTAACTGAACAGTTGACGTTTTTACAATAGTATCCAATTTTACTAAAATAAGAAAATATATTGTGATCCTGTATAAATTGGCATACAAATTTAACAAATACAATATTTACCATGGATGAATACGGTCAAACCATTGTTCTAGAACTGTATTGCATGGTTTTCCAATGTGGCTGTCATCCAGATACTGAATAGTGTCCACGAGCCATGCTGTAAAGGCAAGTAAATTGGCAACCTGAACTTCATATTTATTTTGATAACAGTTTAAGTAATAGTTTAGTTATGGTATGATATAAAATATAGAAATAATAATTACCAGATATAGATAATTCATCACAAGGTGTGACTCTTAAACCGAAATTGTTTTTAACAAAAAATAAGTTAAAAAATTGCTGCTGAAATTTTTTTTTTGCGAGTTTAAGCCCAGATTAGCTCAAAAACAATGGCTTATATTTGGAATTGTAATTGGTACATAACTAAACTTAATGGTCTTATTATATAAGCTGGTCATAATTAGTAATAACCACCCCAATTGCATGTTGAAGTGACCATTAAATTGCACATGTATGGGCGTACTAAGGTTTACGTATATGAGGAATTTCGTAATTATTACAATAACTATTCACAAAGCGGGTTGCAATTTGTAGTTTTTTAGAAGAGACTATAGAGATTTTTGATGTTCTATGGGTATGAACTGACAAAATTGGTTTGCGCGTTTGCGTTCTTGAGTCCAATTGTCACAACATATCGTGAATAACATGAAATTCGGTCTACTGTTAAGATGTCAACTCTATTAGCAAATGATGATGACATGACTGACCGGTATATATATATATAAATATACGTGTGCAATTAAGGGTAGTATTTGACATAGGATAAAAGCTCGTTCTTAGAATGCTGCAATCATGCTACAGATTACATACGATTAGTGTTTCGTTCCGATCCGATGAGAAAATTCTGATGCCAATCCGATTCCAATCAGAATCTGTGTTTCCGATTTCCGATACAGATGGTCATTTTTTAGTTTTCCAATATATCGGAAAATATCGGATTTGATTGGATCGGATCGGAAAATTTCCGATACTAGTTTTTAAGCAGTAAATTTACGGTTTACATGTAAAAAAATATTTGGGGCATTCAGCAATGTCGCCAATTTTGAGAGAAATTCAAATTAGCTATGAAAATATGGCATAATTGACATAATTTGACGTATTTAACACTTGTTGTTTAACACATTATCTATGTAAATTAGTTTGCACTATCCAAAGTGCCCTACTTTTGTGATTTTTACTGTTTTCAAAGATAAGATATCGGAATATCGGATCCGATGTTAAATTTCCGATATTAGTATCGGAACCGAAACAGTACTTACGATTGGTTAATCTCCGTTGATATTTTAAAAATTAATTTTCTTAATCTTTTTGTAACAAGTTTTGTAACAATATATCACATATTAAATAAGCTGGTGTGAAATAAATTAATATCTTGTTAACCTCATAAACGGTTTTTGAAGTTTGTATTTATGTAACTAATGGTATATAAAAGGGAAGGTAACTGAAACAATTTACTGCTTTAGGTATGAACTCAATTAAAACGACGCCACTATGAATAGTTTATACTTACATTATAATTTGTTGAAGTGTTGTCGTGTTACACACGAACTGCTAAAGCCTAAATTAAGTCTGTGAAATGTTTATTGTCTTGTGTGGAGCAATGAATCAGAAATTAGTTCAGAGGATTTTTTCTTTCCAGCCCAAAACGCGTGCATTCGTTTGAACAAATTTGGCAAGCTGGTGTCTAATTTTGCACGTATTACAGCCGGAACCATTGCCAAGCCTTCGAATAAGTTAGTGGTGTTTTTGTGTTTGCATTCTTGAAAACAAAAGGCTGAAGACATCACTTCATGGAAGTCGTTTCAAGTGTTTAAATAGTGTTTTTTGAACATATCATTACAGAATCTAGTCATTATCACTTTTCATTCCTTTTCGTTCTCTTAAATGGTAAATCCTACACATATAATCATTTAATTAGCCACCTTTGATCTACATATTTTATAATTAAATTTTAAAATGCGCAGATGTTCTGGGGTCACCGTTTACGCTAATGCTTAAGAATGCATGCATTTTTTTCACCTAAAGTCCTCAAGCTTATGATGTTGACCATTATCGTAAATGGGAACCTCAGCACACATACACATGGCTAAAAATATAAGGCGAGAAAAAGATTATAATCATCTTGTTTAATATACAAACCTGTGTCTAAAGAAATATAATTTTCATTCAATTCCCGGTGCAGTTCAAGATCGACCTAACTTGTTAGTAATATTTAAAAAACTTAGAACTTTCTTCTCGAATTATGTAGCACTAGTCATTTCAAAAAAGATATTGGTTGTAGAAATTTGATTTATTTCTTGGTTTCTGAGATGTAAGCAAAATAATAAAAATTCTGGCAAGGTTTTAAATATAGTTTTTCACGTGTTTAAAAACTAATTAACTTGTGTTCATAGTTTGAATTATAAATGAACTTATTGTAAATATTAATAGTTTATATGATTACTTCAGGCACTATTATTATTATGAAGAGAAAATGTTATAAGAAATCGCAATAATTGAATACTGCTTTTTTTCAAAAATATCGTCGAAAATTGCCTTTGAATATTCGTTGGACGTTTCAAAGAGAGAAATTATAGTATAAATACATACGTATTATGAATTATGTTTCGTATAATGTACATTATGAATATTAATAAATATTGACAAAACGTTTAAGCGGTAAGCTCAATGGTAGCATTAAAGCTAATGATGATGATAACTGAGCCAGTGCGTATTTACTTTAATTACACCAGAAGAAATTAATTCCAAACTTATAAGTGGATACATAAAAATAAACCAATGTTAATTAGTTTTGACAGCAATGAAAACGGCAAAATCAATAAAAATATTTGCAACTCTATAAAAAACAATATGTACACACCTATCTCCTGCAAATTCGTGTTTCATCTTTCTTTTTATCTTTTTAGTGATACCGCTGGCATAGATGATACAGAAAAGTTTAACCGTTGGTGATATCAAACGTATACCAATTTCTTACAATACCGGAATTGATAACTGCAGATGGCGTTGATAAAAACTATTCCTTAGGTTTTGGTTTTCCTGACTACCTCACAATTGGCTTTGAACTATAAAAAAGATGTAAAACATCTTATCCATTTCGCTTAACAAAATTTTGTGTAAAATAACAAGTTATTGCTGATTTTCAAATATATTGTGAACTCACCCATTGGTCTAAGTAGGGCATCCACTTGCATTCCCAGTACAGATGACAGTTCGTCTTACGTGGATAAAAATAAAGTGCCACAATATTTTCAAGAAGCTTAGTGCATTTTTCATCTGTAAATTTAAAAAAAATATTCTGGTTATGCCTCAAACATGATTAAGTATATTCCCTTACGCTCAGAATGTGGATTTTCCAATCGTTCCATTGATTCTACTTGCGTATTTGGCAAAACAGTTGGGGGCCCTGGCTTTTTGATTGGCGGTATTGGGGTCTGAGTTACTGCTAGGGCTTCGGGTTGTCCAGTTCGTGACAGTGCTGGTTTTTCACTTGTAAAACCTACTGGTGTCCTAGTAGGTACACCTACCCTTTGATCATCTACGCGCCCTGCTAATTGTTCAGTTTCTGGGGCGGTCTGTCGCTCTGTTACTGTACTAGTTCCATCAAATTTAACTGTTGTTAATCCAATTGGCGTCCTCGTTGGTACACCAACTTTGAAGTCGTCTCCAGGACCAGCAGTTTGATCAGCGGGTGGAACTGCAGGTTGTTCAGTCGAACCACCAACTGCTGGTTCTGGCGGTGGCCCATCTGGTTTTACAGTTGTTAGTCCTATTGGCGTCCTCGTTGGTACACCAACTTTGAAGTCGTCTCCAGGACCAGCAGTTTGATCAGCGGGTGGAACTGCAGG
>JAQFZG010002112.1:0-17913 GCA_034695465.1 Entomobrya nicoleti
TACTAGCTCAAGCTCAGCAGTGTACGCGACAAGACATAAAAAATTACACTTCTTCTTTCCATCGAAGGTTAGTCGAGTATGCATTCTTAAAACAATACCAAAATTATAATGGAACATGTTACATATACGATACAAGATCACACCAACCACCGACATCAAAGGCACACAGGTGCACACATCAAACATTTTTTCTGTAAAAACCCAGCCAAAAAAACCAAGTCTCGATTTTCTATTGACTTTTTCAACAAGGTCTCAGGAGAACTTTTTCTGATGAGACAAAAAGCTTGACGCCTTTTGAACGAACGATACGATACACCAGCAAAAAAATAAACAATGCGATGACAGTGCACAAAAAAATCTCAACTTTCTTCTCAATTTTTTTATTTGCTTTTCCTGTGGGTTTTTGTCAACTTTGACTGCATTTCTCTTGGGAAAATTGTATCATAGATAGATAGCTTGTGTGAATATATTTCAAGTGTATTTTCTGGAGGGACGACAAAAGTCAATTGAAATCGAATTTTTAGTAAAAAATGTGCATTTTTTCATTTATTATTTCCTTTTTCACTTTTGCAGCGTTTTCCAGATTTTGTAGAAGCGTGTTGCCGCGTAGTCAAATATTTGGGACATTTTTTGCTCGAATCATGTCCGGTGGTGTTTTTTTTGGCATTGCTTCGTATTTTAATAACGAACGCATGGCATTACTAGTTTACGTCACCGGTCGTTTTTTTAACCGTCGCAAGTCCAAAATGGATCAATTGTTCGTTTTTTAACCTTGTACATTTTTTTAGAAATATACTTTTAAAAATTGTAATGACAAGGGTGGGTGGAATGTATGTAGATGATACACGACCAGAATTATAAATTAGACTTGTGCCTTTGTATCGGAATTCGTATTGCATTTTTGCATGCACACAAGCTCGTGGGCTTTTACTATTTGGAACACAAGTTCGATATAATTCGAATGTTCGAATTTAGAACGAATTTGAATACAGATAGCCCCCAAGCATGAATTTCATTATATCAGCTTGCTTCAGAGCTATCTGATTATCAGTGATTAAGGTTGTTCTTTTGAAGTGGGTTTTTCTTTCACAAGTTCATTCTTCTCCTTACTATTATTGATATGTACTCCATCACTTCTTGTTCATGTTCAAAAAAATTAATTGAGATGAAACTCTATTCGATATTATATTTTTTTGATTTACTCTTCAAAAAAAGAAAGCGTGCACTTCTGTGAACTTCCTCCGCCTTTTACACTGACATTCCACTTTGTTCGATATAAAAGTCGTTCGAAATAATAATAATTGAAAACGAAGTGAACTCAGCCCATTTTTCTGCACGTGGATATTCCTCAAGCACAAAGCTTTAAATTTGAGTATATTTATAAATAGATAGATGGGATCAGGTGTCCTTATGTCTGCTTCTCGGGGATTTTACGGTAAAAGTTTTAATAGCTTATGCATTTCAATTCGACTCGAAAGAGCAACAGGAAGGAACCAGAAAGTCTACCGAGTTGAGATTCAATGTCGAATGTTCAAAAAGTACGTCACGTCAATATCAGAAAAATGCAATACTTCAGCCATAGCCGCCTATACATTGCTTTATAACAAAAGGAAACATGATTATTATATGTTTTTCATTAATCCCATCCCACTACATGGGATTAAGCCTCCCACGGGAATATAATACCAAATAGGTATATTTGAAAAGCATGTAAACATTTTGGTTACATTTGAAAGCCGTTAACTGTCAGTTTTAAACTTAATCCCATATGTATACATACCTATATACATTTAACACCTATTTTAAGGGATTTTCAGTCAGGGTGGCTTAAATATTGATTTGAGTTTGAACGTTTCTAAAAATAATACTTAAATTCATTCATAAAATATTTGATATCGGTCAGCAAAGTCTTACAACTTTATGAATGAATATGAGCACGTCATGTAAAGTCGGCACTTTTTGGTGTGGTTGTACATTTCGTAGTATTTATGCACGCATTTATACAACAACTTGTTTGTCTTTTGTTTACATGCCTCTTTGTGTATACTCAACACTTGTGGTATCAATGACATAAGAGACTATACTATACATACAAAATTACGGGTCATCGCCCACGAAGAATTCATAACTTATTGTGAGCCCATACGAATAGACAGGAAGTCGTATTGTCTAACATAACCAAATATACTACGTACCTCTCTATTGTATTGATTTACTCACTCATCAACTTTTACAAAAATCGTCTTCAGAGCAGTCAATCAATATTTGAATGTGAAGCCGACAGGTCCACATGGATTTTACTACGAAATATAATAATCGATTATTGTTTATGCTATAGTAACTAGTTAATAAAGAGTACATTATTCCATATTGTTACTCGAATACTCTGTTTTCATTCATAAATTTATATTTTTAGAAATTTGTGGGAGTAAAGTGTACTTTATATTTTTGAAGAGATACTGTAGTGGAATTTCACACGTCGCCTACGTGTCTGCCGCGACACAAATATGCAATCGGCTTAAAAGTTTTTTCAAGGATTCTTAAGATTTATCAGACGAGTACATATACAACAGTTCACAAAGTACAAAATAAACGCCCACATGTATTAATTTACTCCTAAATATAAACCATGTTACTCCTGGAAGCCGTATAGCCAAAATAAAGGATTTTATTTTTGAACATTTTTGATAGCGGCGTTAAACGTAAACATATCATCATATCATTATAACAATTTGAACAAAAGACTTACAATGCTTATACCTTCCCACACGCACGTATCTAAAAACTCTATTTTAGTTCATTAGAAAACAGATTCGATATTAAATTCAATGAAAATATAGTTGATGCACATATATTTCAAATTTAATACACAATATGTATACATTGTTATTAAAATATATAATACCATTTTTTCATATGATGCCGCATCCTTTTCTTTTCGCCGTAGTAAATGTCATATAAGTGACATATGTAATGTCATATGTGTACGTATGTCAAACCAAAAGCTTAACAATAGAAACATGTGTAAAAGCCCTGGCTGCACTTGAGTGGTTTGGCTTTTTTCATCAACTTCAATATTCTTCAACATTTTATCCGGCTTCACTTCATTATTTCCTTTACACCATTTCATATGACAATACATTTTTAGTAGGCTAAGGTGTCCATCCAAATCCATCCATTCATTCATATCCAAAATATAATATTTTTGAATAAGAAGAGAAGCTCATCTCCGTTCAATATATCTGTTCATATTGTAATATTTCATGAACTGGATTTTTTTTCGTCTGAATTATTCTTGATGATCCCACTTTTACGACCGGGTATTCTTATGATTGTTTGACATCGCATAGTAACATTGCAGTGTTGGATGGTGTTAGATTTTATTTTAATAAAAAGGGAAGCTGTGAAGATATAACGCCATGGAAAAAAGATAATGATGAGCTTTACTACATTTTTTCTTGAAAAAGAAGGTGTGATAAGAGATAATCCGACTTTGATGATATAGAAAAAAAGTAATGCACACCTTGACATAATACTGAAGAAATATACCGACTGGAGGACAATAAAAAAAAATTCCATCCAAAGTTGACACCTTGAAAAAGAAGCTGGTGGACAAGACTGGATTGAAGTGTGAGGGACGGAGAAGAGCTCATCATCCAAAATTAAACAGAGCTTAGCACCTTTTTATCTTCGTGTTTTCCTTTAAAGAGATACTTCAGAAAATATATAACGTGTTTAAAGGGATAACCATTTTTTCTTTTGAAACTTATTTTTATGTAAGCCTGTTGCTATGAATGTAAGCTTTGTGATGACAATAATTCGGTATTTTTACTCAAAAAGATATCTAGTCTCATTATCACATTTTCAAAGGGAACATTTTTTTATTATCTCATGTTAATGATTTTTTTCTTTGATAGAGTTCAACTCAGTGAAATATATTGTTTGGGACTAAAGTTAAACAAAATGTGGTGGTTTTTGGTAAATATTAGACGATACATTTGTCTTTGTATCGAAAGAAGTATCGATTTCAATAGCGATATGTTTTAGAGTGTTAGGTCAACGCCGTTATATAAGTCATTTGTGTGTATTTTGTCCGTGTTTCATAGCTTGTGTGGGTGTTTCATTTTGTTTACGACGTTTTTATGGCACATCAACTTTGGTGGGTGATGGAAAAAATGTCAAACAGACAGATATCCATAATGTGCACGTCCAGAGCATAATGTAAAATGATCTTTTATTGATTATTTTAGTTCATTGCCTTTATGTTCAATAGAAACTGAATGTACACATGTAGTGTGAAGAAAGCTATTGCTCTGAATTTAATAAAGTATAAAGCAAACTGATGTTTTGCAGCTCAAGTTCATGATCTGCTTGTTCTAGTGGATATGTTGGATGACCATTTCCATTTTTCATAGAAAGAAAAAAAAATCTGTTTGTGCTTTTCGGTAGTTTAGCCATTTGTTATGATATTTTTGTTGTACATTTCATTTGATTTCTGTACAACAACATGTTTTCCTTTTTTGTTTAGCTAGACCACCGCTAAAAGATAAAGTTAAAAAGAAAACTCTTTTGAACTTGAAGAGGAGAACTCCGCCTGTTTTGGTAATTTAGATAAGTAATGATACTCTAAATATTATACAAAAAATGTGATGTGAAATGAAACGATTACCCGAAAACACTAAAAATATTCCCACCTTCTTATCTTTTCACAAAATACCGCACCACACAAATTGCAAAGCAACAAGACCGCCTAAATCTAACAAATGTACATTTTTTTACTTTAGTTATGCCTTCAAAAGTTAATGATGGTTAATGAAGTACCTATTCTACTAAACATGAAGTATCCCTTAAAGGTACATAACGAATGACATTTGAAAATCGGAAAAAGATTGACTTTGACATAAAACCACATTTTTTCTTAAAAATTCTTTAAGCTTACAAAAATATGTGGTTTGACTTATAAGCCAAGCCAGTATGCCGACATTTTACGTATTTGACCAGCTTGTCATAAGATTATAAGAAGACCTATTACAAAAGCAACATGTGGAAACCCTTCAGTTTATTTTGTAATTTTTCACTCATGAAATTCTATGCTTCTCCACCCACATCGTTACATAAACTAAGCATTCGCATAAATTCAAAGTCAATTAAAAAATTTTACATTAAAAACTTTTACAATAAATTTACAATTTGTTAGAATTTTGATACATTTATGCATTTTTTACTATAAAATGCCTTCAAAGCATTTACGAAATTTTACCGTATTTAAAATCTCCCAAAATATTGATCATTCTACGTTGACATTAGTTGTCCTTTAGTGTGTTCATTGATCCCTTTAAGCCTTTTACTTGTGTTTGATATGATTGTCGGATTAAGTGGCCGAATCCACACACACTACCCATAAAGCTTCTAACATGCCAGTTATGTATATTCGTAAAGTACAGCTATGCATGTACTTACTCCTTTATGTGATCTAATGCTTATTATTATAATGACGAATAACAAACTTGTACCATAATTCAACAGAAAAGTTACAACGTAGATATTTTTTATGTACTTTGAATGAACATCGAATGCATCAAATGCTTCAATACACAAAATCGACTACTGGAAAAAAAGGATCAAACATTCCATTATTATTTTGTTAAGAGAGAGCGAGAGTAGCAAGCAGAAAATATAGTTTACTTGCTTGAGTTAATAAATACGATGCATAAGTATATCGAATATGTTTATGAGTGTACGTTTCTATGTATCATTCAGTCGAATTGTGGAGGAGTTTTTCAAAGACAATATGTTACAGAGCAGAAATGGGATATTCTATAAAAGTAAGCTTGAATGATTCTTCGTTTATTATTATGGGCTTACTTTTGGATTAGCATCCCAAATCCTATGGTTAAAAATCCATCCATATTTATTATAATCCTAAATCCAAAAATCTCTTCAAGAAAAAAACCCACAAAACCAAAAAAATAAGAGATCAGTAGAGTTTCCTAACCTGGTTTACTTTGATATTTGGTTCAAATAAGGTAAAAATTTATAGTTCAGTGTGGAAATTTGTAAGATTTTACTGCCACACAGTAGATTATACAATGTGATCACTCGCCCAACTGCTAATATCTTTCTAGAAAAAAATATGTCTTGAAGATTTTGACGAATGAGTTTATATAAATGTTCGATACAGATTTTTTGAATTTTTAGAAGAAAACGATGATTTGACAGAATGCAATGCTTCGTATTACATGTTTAACGCTGTTTATTTCATAAAAATGAACTGTTAACGAGTATCCGTAATATTTTTTGGGCCTTCGGCTAAAAAACCACCGAAAATAGTCTGATGACAAGGGTATCATGTATCAATCTTCAACTTCGGATCATCGGCATCTTCATCTTTAGCTTATTAAAAGTACACGTCATTATTATTATTTTTGTTGTTGTTATTTTTCTGATTGGAAATATCCTGAAATCGTAAGATCTGTTAAGATTTGGTGCAAGAAATTCGATATTTTTTCTGGTGGTTTTTCAGAGAGAGATAACGTTAATAAGACAAAAATCTTTATATATTTTTTCCCTTTGATTTTTAATTTTAAGAACAAGCCGATATCCTAAAGAAACATAGAATACATACGTGTGTAAAAATGTATGTATATCTAACGTATTTACTATCGATTATCCCATCTTATATCACTGATACGTACATCCAGATGAAATCCAAGTAGATGAGTTACAGATGAATGATAAAAGTTGTGTCTTTGACTTGTCAAAAAAGGGTAAATTGGGTATGAAGAAAAAAGGCATGAAATTTTTGAAGGCTTTTCACACGAAATGATACCTTTTAGCTTCATTTGATTTAATTTGGGAATAAGAATGCCATATGTCGCTTTATAAAAGCTCAATGATAGAACTGGGTATAATTATTTTGGGGTGACTGGAGATTTGGGGATGGATTATTACAGATTTTTGTGCAAAGTAAATAAAAAGCTTAACGATGGATTTAGTGAGCTGATCTGGACATGGTATATCGGGTTATCCGGTTTAATTCTCCAGAAATCCTAAAAGCTTAATTATAGATCAGGGTCAATATTATATAAATGATATAGATGTTTAGTAAAAGATGAACTTTTACTAAACGTATTATTCGATTATTAAACGGTGAACTTGGATTATGTACAGTTAATGCAAAGCAACATCTTGTTTTGACGTATAAGCTTAAGATATGGATTATGGATTATTACGGAATCGGTTGTCGAACAAAATATTTTGGTGTCGGATTACATTATATCCGCTCAAAGTAAATAAAGAAGGTACGCTGAGGTTTTTTTTCTAAGTTTTAGTTTTTTGTAAAGTTCGACGCCAATATTTTATTTTATTGTGAATTTTATTGTTATATAACTACTTATATATGGTTTACATGGAATTTAGAAGTTCACAACAAATTTTAACATTGAAATATATTTTTTCCTTGAAATTTTCCTGCTTTGAACTTTTTTTAGCTGTAAATGTAAAACGTCTTTGAAAAAAGCGTGATATTTTTTATTCGGCAGGTGCTACCTACCTATTTATCTCTAAAAGCTATAGTTATCTCAGCTTGCAAAAAATATATATTTTACAAGTTCTTCAAATACAAGTTGAATACTACGTGATATTTGCACGCTTAATCAAACATTCTTTTTTATACTAAATTTTGCATGAAAAGCATTACCACAACAAAAGATATCAAATATTTCAGCACGTCGTCCTCCCCAACTTGCCACATGTCCCATCTTTTTCCTTTTTAAATCTCTGCCACTTTTGCTTTTTTGACAATAAGCCAATTGTGTTCTATAATTTTTTTCTAAAGTTAAAACTATGTAAAGTACCTACATCCTACTCAGATTATTTTCAAAAGGACATGCGGCTTCTACCTATTTTCACTTTTTTTCTTGTGCCGTCGTCGGGCCATAATTTTTCGGTTACTTCTCATTAAAAATAGATGGAGAGACACAAATAGGTATAGTGACAATTTATCACGTCTTTTGCCTGCCTTTCATCATAAAAAAGACAATAGCCGGTAGAAGATGGATAGTGATTACTTTTTGTGTCTAAAAATCCTCACCGTCCTCCGACTATTTTCATCCACACGTTTGTCAAATAAATGTAAACGAACATGAATAAGGCAGGCAGGCAGGTACACACGTTACGTAAGCGAGATAATAATGTTCTGTATATTTTTCTTCGGTCCATTTTACTTTTTACTCGGTCGAAACATTAAAATGAGCATATATTTTTGTGTGATATATGGTTCGTTATGTAAAAACGTATATACGAATATTTGACTATATCAACATTCGAATATTCGAATATTCGAATATATGTATAATTTGAGTTTTTTGTTAATTTTCTGGATGTTATTTTTGATGGTCATCATTATAATTTTTTTGAGTACTAAACATCAAGTTTGAGTTTAAAAAAACGTGTACGTGGACGGAAGTGGAATCGATGTTTTGCTACTTGCTACACTTTTTGTTCGTGTCTAAATCGTCTTCACGGGATAAAATTGTTGGAGCGTGGAAAAAAGCAAGTGAGTGAGGTGGTGAGTTGAGTTGGACGTTTAAAGTAAGGTAAGGTGATGACTAACTGAGAGACTGAAAGAAGATGAGTTGTTGTTTATTTCGATCTAGACTCTCTCTCTACCGTAATTACTGATGATGATGATGGCCGTCCCGTGTTTGGCTTGCTTGGATATTGTAAAAGCTAAGCTTCTGGAAGAAAATGATGATGAGTTTGAGCTTCACGTTCAATAATGTGATGAACTGTACTTCCTCTCATTTTTTTCTATTTAAAATAGAGTTTGAAGCAATTTCGAGAATAAAAATCTCAGTTTACTTGGTATTCGAGGTACAAATCAGACAGAAAATTAAACTAGAAGATGCTCAGAGACAAATTGCAAGTTTTTGTGGTTGGGTTTGAATACGAACTCATTCAGATTTAGATCGTCCCATTCACGAAAATCCAAACCACAATAAACCAAGTGTGTACACTGAAGTCTGAGATGATCTCGTGTAAAATGATGCACATCAAAATGGATTATTATATAAGAGTAAGCGTAGGAGGTGGTTAGATTTTCATTCAGAAAAGTTTCTGAGATTCAGAATAATTTTTATAAAAAAATATAATTCTGATGGCGACATGTCGAGTAAATTGGTGAGTTGTTATGTGTCTTGTCTTGTATTTTAGAGGGTTATGATTATTTATGAGTTGGGTTTGGATTTTAAAGGAGAAAAAATTGTGAATGAATTTTTATGATTACTTTGAAGTCATCTCATGAATGAAACGAAAGGGTTGAAATAATATTCGAATCAAGTTGGTAGTAAATTCTAAGGAATAAATGTTGAGCTCGTTTGGGTTTTGGGAAATTATAGATATTTTTTCTTTAAATTGGAGACAAGACGAAACCACAGATGTACATGAGTCTCGTTTGTCAATGGGAGGCTGCTGGACATACGAATATGTACCCTAAAACCTCGAAAAGATTCGAACCTAAAAACGATTTGATTTTTTCAAGGTTTCATTACCAAAAAACATGGCTATTGGCTATATTTGCATGTTTGGCCTCAATTTCGATTTTATGTAGCTGCTGGACGATCAAAACAAGTAGTATGTGTATTTCGACTATTTATTGAGTTTTAACGACGATTGAAATAAAATAAGAGGAAAATGGGAAAATTACTGGTCATTTCAGAAAAGACACACACAAACAATATATTGATGGATTTGATTGCACCTGTTGTGTATTGAAAATGCAGAAAAAATAGAACAATGGTTCGATATTAAAGGAATAAAAAAGGGTTTAGCTTTAAAAGTAAGGAGCTAGTGTGCATCATGCAACACACGCGATGTACACGCGTAAAATTTCCCACGGTTTTAAGATGAGAGATCACCTGCTTCTGCCTTAAAAAGATTTTGTTGAATGAGATGTGTTGCTTGTTACCTGTCTTGTGGCTGCGGCTGTAGCGGTGGTGGTGGCCCTTCCAGCAGAAAAATAAGGCTGAACATTAAGCTTGTAGATCTTTTCTTTTAGATTGGGATACTTCAAAGTGGAAATTTAATGCAATGCAGATCATAATTTTCTTTGAATGTTTTATTACAATAATTATATGTTATTTATTGCATAAAGTAGAGTTTGCGTGTATTGGAAAATTGGGAGTTAAAAATTGATATCAATATCAAGTTTGGTTACTAGTTTTTTTGTGAATGGGCAGAAAAATGTAGGCAAAACATGTGTAGTAACTGTATGAAATCATGTGAATTAAATGGATCGATTTTGACGTCGGTCGAAATGCATAAAACCGTCTTTACAAGATTTTTTGTGTTTGATTTGCTTGCCAAAAGGGTTTTGGAATAATTTCCAACAAAGTAGTTTCTTTAATTATACTGCTATAAAAATGGTTTTAATATCAATTTAAATAAGTTTTGAAAAACTATATACACTTTTAGTGTAATTTGCAAACATGTATTAAATTTGATTGATTAAATGTATCGTTTTATTCATATATTCGTTTTGGTAATGAAAACAAACTTTTACAAATTATGATTTTTAATGGGTTGCTTTGAATTCGATTGTAATATTTCGTCAACTGATTTATATGAATCGTAATTTATATTGAACTCTTTATTTGTATCATAAACTTCATTCGAATTTAGTCTGCTTTTAATGTTTTCAGGTTACTCAAAATAATAATCTCGGCTAAAATGTATTTTTTCCTTCAAAAAATATTTAAGTCGGTATGAATTTTTCTTCAGACGTAATAACTGATCAAATCTGGAAATATCCCGACAAAATCAGTAAAATCTATGAAATCAATACCTAATCATCTTTATCCATCTTCACCTTATCTACTGATTGTAATTGTTCTCTAATAATGATGATACCTACCGTTCGACTTGTTACCTTTATTATTATAGCTCTAATGATAGCGACTATTCTTCCATTCCAATACCAAAAATATAACACGAAGATCAATAATAAGCATAAAATATTGTACAAGAATCAGACCAGACCCAAGTCCGCTAATATTTATTTTCTCTGAAGAATATGTATGAATCCCATTCAATCAATACCACAAAAAACTACCCCTATAATTAATTTTTTCTCTCTATATTTATTACAAATCCTTTGCCTTTTTTATTGCTCTCGCGTCATGCCACCAGTTATCTCGACTTACCTTTGCTTAACCCACGTCCACAAAAAATATAAATTGGAACTGCGCTGCATCTTCCATAACAAACTTGCTAAACTACCTGTCTACCTGTTTGGAATACGTAATATTAAAAAAAAAAGTTCAGTTATCTCCGAAAAATGAGTGAAAATCGAAAATTATAATAACATTTTATTTCTTAAATTGGTCAAGTAGCTCAATCAAGTTTTCTATTTGCCTCATGTCTTTTTCTACTTTAAAGGCAAATTGTAACGCAAGGTAAGGGACGACCTAGACCTGACCTGATCTCCATCCGACGATCATTATAATTTTTTGCCTCAAGCCTTTAAAAAAATCTCAGTCAAAAATATGGTCCGAGCTAAAGAAAAAAAGGCCCATGCCACACACACAATAAAACAGTAGTTCATGCTTGGAATTTTAAACAGTGGCTTGGTTTATAAAAAACGAGCGTGAGTTCACCTAAGAAACGAATATGAAAATTGTGGAGTTCGAATTCGAGATGAAATCAATAGGTTAGTTAGATGGGTTACATTGTTAGTAAAAAATATCGAAGGAAGCCCAAAGCTCGAACTACCGAAATATGTAATGATGAAAAGGGAAAAGAGCTTCTGGAATTTACTTGAGCGGCTGATGTGATCTTTATACGCAGTAGATTACGTCATCATTAGAATACTGTTATGGGTCGGTTTGGTGGTAGTGAGGTAGCATATTATAAGATTTTAATCCTTCAACCAAATATCTCGAGTCTTAATGCGTTGAATTTTTTAAACTGTGTAGTAAATTCGAATATATTCGAATAGTGTAGTAAGTCGAATAGGTATATTCGAATATATTCGAACTATAAGGAAAGGTCATTAAGATGTGGGCCAGGAGATTATAAGCGAAAAAAAGGTTTTAGGAAGAATAATGATGGAAATTAAGAGAATGAAAAGAATTTTACTTCGGTGTTTCTTATGAAAATATAAAGGGTAATGTGATGATAGTCTAATGAAATAGATGCTTCTGTGTACATTTTGGTTTTTAAGGAATCTCAAATTTCTTTCTAAAATAACATAAGTTGGGCAAGCGACTTAACCAAACCACCACTGCATTCATTAAAAATTGTCTTCGTGGTGTGGGTGATGATGGAATGGAGTTAAGTTTGGAGAACGTTTTAAAAAGGTAAGCAGAGGAGATGACATGTGGAAGGAATTTTTTATTTTTTAAAGGAAAGGGAGAAAGGGATATTTCGTTCTACACTTTAGTGGAAAAAGTAGAACAATGAGATGGATATGAAAATGTTGGTGAATGTGAATATTAGTGGCGGTATTTAGTCTGTCATCACTTTTAATTAAGAGACATTCCAAAACATATATAAATAAAAAGTAAATATATAGTTAGGTATGTAATACATGTAATGTGTATGGACTATATAGGGGTAATCCAATAATTGACACTTGAAAGTCGGTATGATGAGTGGTGATGGTGGTGATTGTGAGGACGATGCGGTGGGTTGATTACCAATCACCCAAAAAGATTTTTAGCAGATGGACAATAATTAACATGTGTTCTTTTAGATAAGCTTATTAAGTGTCCCATATTACCAAATTTTCGACTTCTCCAGATGAAATGCCGGTAAACAATAAAATAAAACGGTGTGCAAGCTTTACACTTAAAATTTGAGTGTTAAGGTAAAAATACAAATAATTTGAGAAATTGAATTTTTATTGTTTGAAGTTGTTTATTTTTATTGATTTTTGGGTGATTTCAAAGAATAAAAAAGACATTTAAGGTTACTTACAAAGTTGACACTTAAGATATACATCTAAAATACATAAATAAAATGGTATATACTTTTTTACATTAAAACGATTGAGTTAAAAGTCACTGCTCATTAATGTCACTGTCACACCACTTATCTCAGCGAGATTATCTTAATTGCTGCATTATTGCTTCCATTCATCAAAACGATCTCTTTTATCTTAAATAGATCAATTATCTGTATCAATATATCTAACATATATACATTACGTTATGTTTACCCATGCGTATATGCAAAGTACAGAAAACGTTTAACTTTGATTGCTTTAAAACGCATTATCTTTCATCAGTTCAACCTAAATATTTACAATTAATTTAACAATATTTAAATCTAAATTATATCTAACATATTTTATATACATAATGGGTATTATCACAGGCACTTAGAGATTCAAAGGTCGCTTAACATAAACAATTTTTTTACACAAATCAATAAACTTACTTTTTACAATATACCAGTTGCATTGCTTGAGTTACTTATTCTCTCTAACATATGTAAACACTACGAATAAAATCGATTATATTTACAAACATGTCTACTTTACACGTAGATCAGTAAATATCGTGTAAAATGAGATTCTTCAAGAACATTCGCCAAAAGCATCCCATATTTAACATTTGCATTGCTATTTGTTACGTTTCAATACAGTATCCATATGCTAAACATGCTTACATATTTGAAAATTTCGCCAAATGTTTACAAGCTGCAATGAAAATGATACTACATCTATTTATAAAAAAGTGTAAAGCTATAGAAAATTGCATTGAAATATGTAAACCAAATATATAAACTCATATATAGATAGCTATACAAATTTTAGATAAAGCATCATAATAGGTCATAAGACCAAAATAGTAAAATGTATCAACATAACATGTAAATACGATACCACCTTTTTACCAAGGTCTCCACACTGCACGCGCATCGTCAATGTCGTGATGTTCAGCGTGAAAGTATCTTGTTGAGTTGTAATAAGGGTGATGACGGTGATGATGCTGTTGAGATTGAGAGTGGTGATGAGATTCACTTTTGATATAATTCTGTTGCTGATGCTGTTGATATTGTGGATGTGGATAAGTAGCATATTGCCCCTGATGATGAGAATACTCAGCTTGTTGAGTGGCCACTTGTTCATAAGCTGAAGTCTTGCCAAAATTAGTTTTCTGTACTTCCTGCTTTTGAAGAACAAAGGCAACTTCCCCATTTGAGAGTCTTGTTGGTACGAAATATTTCCCGGATGAGTTTAATGGAAGATTATGCTTTTGTAATTGGTTTGGAGATGCAGAGGAAGAAGAGATCAATAGAGCTGGTGAGTTAGATGGCATGGGAGAGTACCTGGTTTGTGAATAATTTTGATGGTGATGGTGGTCCATTGTCAGGACAGAGGACGGCCGATGATGCAAATCTTCGGATGACGCTGAAGAAGTGCTTGATGCAGTGCTTTGGCAACTGGGAGAGTGCTGAGGTGAATACTCTTCAGATGAAAAGTAATACGATTTGGAAGATTGATGGTTATGGTGGCTGCTGCTTGTAAGTTGATCTTGAAGATGAGTCAAGTAGTTTTCAAGAGTTTCTTCCAGATTATTGGAAAGATGGGATGGAGTAGATGGTTTAAGAGGATTTCGGCTTTTTATTGAAGTTTTTACCAAACGAAGACATTCTGTAAAGCCGTTAATAAACGTTGTCTCATTTTGTGACGACGAATCGGTTGGTGTATTTTGGGAGGTGTTGTGACCACAGCAATTATTTTGATGGTGGTGATCGTCATCGTGATCATGATTATTTAAAGGTGTGGATGAGGATGCTACTGAGTTGTTAATTTTGGTTGGGATTTGAATGTGAGACTGAGACGACTCATCATCTGAATCTGACAGGCCACTGGTACTGGAACATGTTGATGATGACACTTTAACATGACAAGGCTTCACGCCAACGGCGGTGATGGTGAGGATTTCTTGAGAAATAATATTTTTCTCTAGAGACGTATCGCAGGAAGGTAAAGTAGATTCGAGGGCTGGAGTAGCGGGGGAATTGCCACTGGTTTTTACGGATGAAGTTGAGTTGGTAGTTTGAAGGCTTACGAGATGCCTAACGGTCAGTTCGAGGATATCAGCCTTTTCCAGTTTGGTGGGACGAGAGCCCTAATAAAAATAATAAAGAAAAAAAAAGGGTTAAGATTTTTTAAAGACCAATTTAGGTTTTCGGAATAATTAACATAATGAAAGATGATAGAAAGGTGGTGGTGGGAAATTGTAAACACGGGTCAAAGATAACTATGACGGCTTAAGAAAAAAATCAGAGGAAAAATAAGATGATATTTTTTAAACATAGTTATTATGTTATCTTGGGGAAGGTTATTTCTGGTTGTTTGAATGGTTTAGTAAAACAAGCAAAAGAAGAGAATTTTTTATGCATACATAATATTTGAAGTAATTTTGGAGAGAAAACTGGGTCAACAAAAAGTAGTAAAAAGAACGGGAATACGAAGAAATAATAAGTCATTTAAAATTTTCTTCACGAAAAAGAAATTTAAGACACGAGTGCTTCATCTGCATCAGATATATAATTAAATCAGACAGGGAAACAGAAGCTGCTGAGGAAAGTAAAATGCTGCGTGTGTCTATCAAATTTCTGGGTTCGAATTCAAAGTAATTATTTGGGTTTCGAATGAAGGGACCCTTAAAACAATTTAACAGAAGGTGGTATAAAATCGTCGTTTTTTTGTAGCAGCTAGAAGTCGTATGCAAACTATGTGGAGTACATTTTTATTGCCGAAATTACTAAAAAAATATGTAAAAATTTGTGGTTTGGCTTTAAAGTCGTAAAAATATCTGCGTGATATCGAATAAAAACGTTTCTAAATATTTGCTACCGTATTTTAAAAATAAATATTCGAATCATGTTTATTCGAACTAATTTGTTATAAAAACAAATTTTGGAATTTTTCTGCCGAAAAAAAAACTTGAAAAAATTTATCTCCTGGAAAATCTAACACTAACAGCGTTTCTAGTGAAATCTGAGACAAAAACGCTGAGATGTTCTGTCGGACGTCATCATCTCAGGTAATAAAAGTACGTACGTTTTTTATACTTTACATATCATGTAGAGATTCGACAGGTGTGCTATGCAACGCTTCTATAAACTTTATAAGCTTTCCAAGTTTTTAATCAGCTTTCTGGATTATTTATGGGTGAACGCTTTATTAAAAATATATAATAAGTTTTTTTCTAAAGTTAAGTCTTCAACTTTCCAAATGAGTTCGGTTGAGTGGTCTATTCGATATAAAAAGTATACTGTAATTAAGGCTGTGCTAAGATACTCGTATTCAAAAAGATAGCTCGTTTTTATTAAAGCTGGACTCCTCAATAATATGCAAATGAACAAAAACGATATAAAAATCTTATACCATTTTTTTGTTCTATTAGCGTACTTTTTTTTCTTAAAATGTCCTACGGCTTTTAAGCTACTGGACTTGACGACTGAGCTGCTGTATTACTTTTTTATATTTTTTAATGATTATAATCGTCATAATAATGATGGTGATCATCATAAAATAATCCTGTTAAAAATATTATGCTGGACTGATCGACTTGTGATATAAGTTGAGTGATAGGAAAAGCTTTAAGGCATTATTTTTTACAGAAATAGAGAGATGGATAGATAGAAAATTATACTGAAAAAAAATCGAACTAAGTCTTGTGTTTTTTATGTACCTCTTTGCGCGATGCAGTAGCAGCCTGGCCATTATTCGCTTCCAGCAAAATCCTCTTGAGTTCATTTAAGCTTTGATTGATTCGAGCCCTTCGACGCTTTTCCATAAGAGGCTTTCGGATCTATAAAAAAAGAGCAAAAAATAAAAATAATGAGTACCATCATCATAAATTATACAATGCGATGATACGAGCAAACATCAACAATAACCTAGTAGTCTAGCTTCTGTATTTTTTAAAGGTGCAAACTATCCAGCTCAGCCGAGGAAAAAAATAGATGGACTTTGGATTTTGAGTGACTTGTAAGCTAATTTACAGTTATTAGAAGATTTCCTTCAGCTCATCATCCATCGATCTTAGTATATTTTATGATGATGAGCGTAGAAATATATACCTTGAAGGCATACGAAATATTGTACCGCCGTAAAAATATTTTTTTACATAAATTATTTTTTCAGGCGAGCTGCGGAGAATAGGCAGGTGTAATAGTGGTAGCAGCTACTGGATATCAAATTTTCAGATTTACTTGTATTTTTAGACGAGAAAGCTTATTTTTGGGTTATTTTAAGAAAAATGAGATAAAATCGTGGGCAACCATAATAATCATTAAGATAAGAAAAAAACATGAAGAAGGTTTGATGGTTTGATGACCTTAATGATAATGAGTGTTAGGGTACGGAAAAAAATATATCGAATTCGATAGGTAGCCTAACTTTTTGTGGAGTTTTTGATGTAAATATTATGATTATTAGGATAACGGTACTGAGTAGATAATTATCTTAAAAAATATGGACATGCGTGTGTACGAACATGAAAAGTTCGAAGGTTTCACCTGCAACTTGTGAGATCTTAATTATTACGGAAACAGAAAAAAAATATACGAATGACGTGAACGGACGGAAAAACACACGTTTTTGGTTATGAACCTGTACACCCGTATTTACAAATAAAATTGTGTGCATGAATTTTTTAATAAAAGGGGAAAAAATATTTCTAACGACAAAGAAATGCGAAATGTGGCAAGATTTTTTTTGAATATAGCTACCTAGCTTTTTAGATGAATATTTGTGTATTCTAGCTTTGTATTGGAATAAGCTATCATATCGATTTATTTGCTAAAGTAAAATAAATATTTAATTAATACTTTAGCTTTTCATACCTTTCTGCTTTCATACGATCGCAATTTTTTGGCTTCCTTTTTATCCAC
>JAQFZG010002113.1:0-17901 GCA_034695465.1 Entomobrya nicoleti
GAACAACAACAAATTTTAATGAGAGACTACAAAAAGTTATTGGCGATTTAAATTTGAAAAAGGTTTAGCAACAAAGTGTTTCTGGAATTATATAACAGTTAACTATTTGGCAAAAATCGTTTACAGCTATTTTATTTTGTAAAATTTATGTAATAAATTTCCAATGTTAATTATGAAATAACAGGCTTGTGGTTTTACCAGACATATCCATTATACTTATTCCTCTGATAGCAAATTTAATTTATTTATGAAAAGTATTGAATCTAACGTTAATATATGCTGACAACTATAGTTTAATTTTAAAATATGTTCGCCTTAAAAAATAACACGCGCTGAAAGAAAACATTTGAATTGAAAACGCGCTAAAATAACACGCGCTGAAAGAAAAAACTCAAACGAATACGTATATCTGTGGTTTATTTCTTGTGTATACATTTGTGAAACGTGCTGATAAATTACCATAATTAAGACCGATGAAATACTTATTTAGATTTTGCTTGTGTTAACATCCAAATTGTGTGGCCTTTCTATAGGTGAAAATTTAGTGGCGTGTTTTGAAATTCTGAAATGGCATATTTTAATTTAACAAAACAGATTTAGTTCTAAACCTAATAGGATATAAATTTTCCTAAAAGTACGATACAAAATCACCGCTTACTAAGCAGCTGTATTTTCAGCTTGTTCGCAAATGAATGTCAATTAAAGGCAGATATTTGTTAAGTCATAATGTGATAATCGTTTGCCAATTTATATTTTATCTTTACACGTTTTCAAGAAATAATAGTTTTGTAGTCATATAAATTACCCCAGTCATCATTATCACAGATACACAATTAAAATAGACCTTTCTTTAACTTAATTAAATCGTGTTACTACGTGTCAACTTGGAAATTAAGTATCCTATACAAACCTTACTTTATACAATGCTAAAGTTCGAAAAATCCACTTATTGTATCCAAGTCTTAATGAATTAAACTTCTGGTAGAACCATGTTTTGGGAAGCGGAAGGTGTTTTTGACATCAAAACATGTTGACTTGTCTCAAAATCTAAGACAATATTATTAAGAAGGTATAGTTAAAACTAAACAACAATATTTTCGATTAGTACAATCCTAATAATAATAAATAATAATGCCTTAATATCCTGCGATAATTGTAAAACTGACTAAAATTGTATATAGAAATTAAGAAATGTTTGAATTGGAATTTTGGCGAAAAACAAACTTTGTTTACGGTTTCATGGACAAAACTAGCCTGACAAATATACTATCATATATTTTCCTATTAAAAACATACAAAGGGCTGACCTGTAGCAAAGCCTGAATTATATCCTGATAATTTACCAAATTGTAGAACACGAGCTTACTACTAATCGTCAGTAGGAACTTGTCTGGACTACACTTTAAAAACACTTACTCAAAAAATTCAAACACAAAGCTCAATTATTTTGAGGGAAATATAGAGCAAAGCTACAAGGGAAAAACTACCTTTATTTAAAACAATCCTATTTTCGGGAACATTGTTAATCCAAAGCTACAAATATGCATCATTTCAAAAGTCCTTTAGACTTTATTATCCAGGCAAATGAACTATCACCAAAATTTGCTGGCCAGTATTTTGCCTTCAATGCCTCGTCTCAGAAATTTCTGAAGGTGAACAAATCCCGGCCATGGAATACCTACAAATTACGTTGGGTCATTATTGCTCTTTATTCTGCTCTAATATTTCGAAATATTATTGACTTTCACCAAAATTTAGTAGAAAATCAAAGCCTAAATAAAAGCGCGAGCATAATTTTGTGCATCATGACGACACTCATGGCTTTACTACTAGTAGCGTATTGCAGAATCAGAGAAAAGTTTCCAGATGATTATGTCAACTTTCTCAATGGAATTATGGATTTAGGGAAACGCGTTGACGGTAAAAAACGCACTAAAATCTAAGCTATTTTTTCCCTTTAAAATTACTAATATTTGAATTTATCTTATCTATAGGTGTCCAGGAAAAGTCCTCTGCAAAATGGAAACTTGCAAACTACTTTCTTCACTTGATCCAATTTTGCTGTTTACGAATATTTCCATTCGCCTTCCCGATTTCCTCTACCCTTGACAACACAATGCCACTCAACGTTCTACTGTTTCTCCAAAAATCTGGTTGGTTGTCGAATCGGAAAGGGTTTCCCTGGAATATACTTGAAAAAGGAGTTACATTTGGACTTAACTTTATCGTTTGGCGCTTCACGTCAATTCATGGATATCGAATGATTGTTGATTTACTCACTGGAATACTTCTGCTTACATCTGGTCAACAATTAGTGCAAAGGTAGGTCGCCAGGAGAAGCTATGGCTGTTTATTTCATAAAATTTAGTTGTTTAATAATTTTGCTTGTAATTGCAGAAAAATTTCCACTGCAATGGGCAACATTACTGAAGATGTATGTTCCGAACTAATGCTTATCCGGTTGATTCACATTTTAGTGGGGAAATACAACCAATCCATGAAATTCTTGTTATTTTTTATTTTTTTCGCCAGTGGCGTCTCCCAAATAATATGCGTTGTTTCCCTAATTTGGCAGCCTTCTTGGAGTTCCGTTCCTGTCGCTTTAAACCTCTTTTATATTGCACTAATTTTGAATACCGTTTTGATAATCTTGATAGTTTATGGGTTTGCGGGAGATTTCTATGTCAGCTCTGGTTCACTCTTATTTGATTTAAAGCGTCAAAATATACTTGAAGTGCAAAGCCGGATTGCAAAAAAAGAAACTAACTTTCGGAAACGTTTCTTGAGCTCTTGTCAAGTCCAAAAGATAAAATTTGGTCTGTCGAATTTCATTGAGAAAACAACACCACCAATATTTCAGAAGTTTTGTGTTGATCGTATAATTGACCTTCTATTGGTAAGACAATAACAGCTTAACAGAATATTTAACATGGCATTCAAAAAAGAATGGTTTTATAAACCAAACCGTGCAAAATATATACACTATGTTAATACATATTTACATATATGTGAGCTATTTACACTCTCTTGATAAAGCTTTACGCTTTTATACAAAACCCAATAATAATAAACAAAGCAATTTATGTGAAGAAAATCAACTTTTCTAAACTACCAAATTAAAGATATTATAATATTTCGTAAACAGATTCACGGAAATAAATTGTTTTTATTAAATTTGGAATAAACATATTTAATTCCAGTTTTATTATATTTTATTGGCAAAATGCTAAGAATTGGCACCGGCAATTACAAAACTACAAATAAAAGGACGGACTAAGCTTCTAGCTGCTTTGGACTTTTTACTTGAAAATACCAAGTATGTATACCAAAACTGATGTCCAAGTAGGATTGGTAATTTATAGTTATATAGACATATTAATTAGTCTTCATTACCAATTTAATTGAAAACAAGTTCAAAAACAACCACATAACTCGAACTATTGAAAACAAAACATATTTCGCACACAAACACTATAAAGCGAAAATATCACTTATTTCAAACAGTTTGCATTTCCAAAATTTTCCCAAAACACGACAAAAGTTTCCAAAAGGCTATTTTCTCAAAGCCTTTTGGAATTAATCATAAATGCAAACAAAATGTCCCCACAAGTTGTCGGCCAACTATTTGCCTTTGATCAACCATCTTAAACGTTTATAAAGGTAAATAACCTAAACAAATGGGATAATTTCAAATTTCGTGGGGCGTTTCTACTGCTTTATGCCGCTTCGATGGTTAAACACATTCAATACTTTCATTAAACATCAAAGAAAGGCCAGAATTTGAATATGAACATAAGTTTGTGCATTATGGTAGCATTGATTTCTATTCTGATAGCAACGTATTGTTGTCCTTCTCGGAGCTGGTTTTATGTTGTACATATAATTTTGTGGACAAAAATAAGTCAAAAATCAATATGATGTTTAAAAATACATTAAAATTAATTAGATGCATACACAGAATCACATATGAATCGAATAGAGATTGCTCAGTTTTTTATGTGCGTATCTACGGATCCGGTCTCACGAAGGTTTAACAATTTAATAGTAGAACTTAGTTTAGTTTTCCAGGGTTACATATATTTCCCAAGTTTTTATTTTTCATTTTGGCCAACGTCCATTACCATGACAAAAAATATATATATTCATGTGATTCTAATTGGAGAAATATTTCGGCAAGTCCCAGTTGTTACACATATATTTTCGAGACTAAATCCCTTTTCCTGTTCATATTTAGAGTTAATAACGGGATTATGACAAATATTTACTGTCTAGGAAACTGTACGAAAATTTTCCATCATGATCTTCCACATATAGTTTTAAAATATGAACACGGAATGGGTTATAAAATCCAAAGTATTATGCGTAATTTTTACTTGCAACCTGATAATATTTGTCTCGAATTCGAATCAAATTATTTGAATAATTGTTTTGGATTTTGTCTAGCATACCAAAGTTGTGTTATAAGAAGCTAAATTACTGTACTGTCTACTATAGTTTAGAATTAATACAACAAAAGACACGCTTTGACATCAAACTTTCTATTGGGTTGAAACAGAATATTTTTCTAGACAGTAGAAAGACGCTCTTTTCTGATGTGACATTAAATTCAGCTCCAAGTCATAAAGTAAATTTGCAAATACTACATTCCGGCAAAATCCACTTAACATATATATTCCGGATTTTAACCCCTCTCCAAACAACAAAATGCTAATAGCACACAACTTTTTACGAATTCTCGTAGACGCAAATGCACTTTCTCCGAAAATAGCTGGCCAGCATTTCATTTATGATTCCGGAAAGAAAAAAGTGAAACTCGTAAAATCGAAAAATGAGACTGGGTTTGTGGTTCGTTGGATTCTTATGCTGACAATTGCTGGTATTACCATAGGACGCATACTATCTTCAAAGCTGATCAACAAAACTGATGATGGAAGACAAACCAACGTTGAAACCAATCTGTGCATCTTCATGTTATTCACACTGTGTTTGATCACTGAGCGGTACAGACTGTTGGCGTTTTATCCAAACGAGTATATTGGGTTCCTAAACGGTGTCATTGAGTTTGAGAGCAAGCATGGCAAGGGTAAGTAAATCAGCTTATTTACAAAAAAAAAATGAAAAAAAATTCTTTGAAAATAATTATGACGTTAAATTTTTTTAAACAAAAATATACAGGAATGAACATTCCGATTTCGAGAAAAACTCAATTGGCTAAATACTTTTGCATCTTTACCCGTTTCACTTGCAAAACGTTCTTTTCATTTCTGGTAACTACTATATGCGCAATAGACGGCTCCCTCCCATTCAACACAACTTGGTTACTATACAAAACATTTGGGTACTCAATCTGGGCAAAAGGCATCCTTTCAAAAATATTCGGACTACTTTCAATTCTGCTAAACTTCTGCAATTGGAAAATGTTGTCAACGCAGGGATACTGCATAACTGCTGAAATTCTTGTAGGTGCATCGGCATTAACATATTGTCAAAATATTGCTCATAGAAGGTTTACATCAAAAATTAATGGTGTTCGACTCGGTTGCACTGTTAAAGATGAGAATTTTATGGATGAAATGGCCACATTCCGAGAGATCCATTTGCTTGTTGAATTATTCAACGGTGGGATGATTACCTTATTATTTGTTTTGCTTGTTACTTGTGGAGGTATCCAGGTTTTTACTGGAGTAACCCTTGTGTTGGAGTCATCTTCGGGAGATGTGTCTCCTTTACTTGTTTTAGTGTTTGTAGTAATTGTAATACAATCTGGGCTTAATATTGTGGCGGTTTATGGATTTGTGGGGGATTTTTATGATGCTTGTTTCAAATCGTTGTCAAGGTTAAAGCGAATAGTTAAAAGAGCTCAACTCCGAAACTTGTCGGTTAAGCAGAGAAAGTATTTGGAAAAGTTTTTGAAATCATGCCAAGTTGAAAGGATTAGATTTGGTTTGTCAAATTATATTGATAAGACTACTCCTCTTGTATTTGAGGAATTTTGTCTTGGTCGCATTATTGACCTTTTATTGTTAAATAAGTAATCTAGATATTTGTTCTAGTGTTCTTTGGATGGAATACTTTAAAAAAGTACAAAGAAAGTAGACATGAATTAAATTATAATACCGATAAATAAATTATGTTTGATTGGCTACTACATTTGTTTAGTAATTAGAGTTGTTGTTGTTTGTTTGAGATAAATTGAAAACTAATTAGTTTTATGGAATAAGTTTAGGTTAGATATTTGATATATGATGTGATAACACAATACTTTCTTTTGTAACTTATTTTTTTACAGTTAGCATGTCATGTATAATCTTTTAATTTCTTAATTCAATTTTCTTATCCTATAACAGCTGCTTTACCTACTACCACAACATGAAATCCTATCCTATCCTTCCTATTTTCGGAAACAAAATCTAATAAATTATGGTATGAATATTTTACACAAAAATAATAACTTAAGACAATATTTGCGAAGAAAATCAACTTACTAAACTAACTAATTAAAGATACTATAAACTTCGTAAACAGATTAACCGAAATAATTTGCTTTGATTGAATTTAGGAATAAAACTATTTTGATTCCAGTTTTATTCTATTTTGTTGGCAAAACGCAAACATTTGGCACCGGCAATTACAAAACTACAAAGAAAAGGAGGAAATATGCCTTGAATTGCTAAAGTGATGTCCAAGTGGGATTGGTAATGAATAGTTATGTAGAAAATTTAATTAGTCTTAACTAAATATTTACTTAAACACAAGCTCAAAAATAATTATGGAAACTCGAACTATTAAAAACATGACATATTTGCAAAAAACACTTTAAAGTGAAAATATCTCTTGTTTCCAACAGTTCTAATTCCTCATAAATTTCCAAAAGTTTCCAAAATGTTATATTCTCAAAGCCTTCTGGAATTAATCATAAATGCAAATAAAATGTCCCCAAAATTTGCCGGCCAACTATTTGCCTTCGACCCCCCATCTCAAACGTTTATAAAACTAAATAAGCTAAACAAATGGGATAACTTCAAATTTCGTTGGGCATTTCTTCTGTTTTATGCCGCTTCGATGGTTAAACACATTCAATACTTTCAAAAAACGCCAAAGAAAGACCACAGTTCGAATATGAACATAAGTTTGTGCATTATGGTAGCATTGATTTCTATTCTTATAGCAACTTATTGCCGAATTAGAGAAAAGTTCCCAAATGACTATGTCAACTTTGTAAATGGAATCATAAACATCAGAAAATACACTGAAGGTACTATATATATTTTAATCCGAGTCTTGAATTTTTTAAACAATTTTAAAGGTTTTCAAATTCATTTTACACTGTTTTTGTTATAGGTATCCAAGAAAATATTTCGGTAAAATGGAAGGTTACAAAGTACTTCCTTTTATTAATTCGATTTAGCTGTACACGAATATTCCCATATGCCTTCCCAGTATCATGCGTTGTTGATAACTCAATGCCATTCAATATAATTTGGTTTCTTGGAAAATCCTGCTATTGGTCAAGTCAAAGTGGTATAATTTGGAAATTCTTTAAAAATGGGCTTACGTTTCTACTAAATCATATCGCGTGGCATTTTATTTCAATTTTTGGATATCGAATAATTACTGACTTGCTCACTGGTGTATTATTGCTCTCATTGTGTCAGCAATTAGTAAACCGGTAAGATAACCGAATTTTTTTTTGCATGGACATTCATTTTTGGAAAATTAAATATATTATGCTTTATGGATACTTGTTGAAAATTTCAGACAAATTGCAATTGCGATGGAGACCAATTCTCACAATATACAGTTCGAACTAACGCTTTACCGAGCTATACACATTCTGGTGGAAAAATATAACAGGTGTATGCAAGCCATGTTATTTGGCAATTTGTTTGCTAATGGTGTATCCCAAATTGTGTGCATGGTCGCCCTCATTTGGCAGCCTTCATGGAGTTCCGTCCCAATATTTCTTACCTTGTTTTATTTTGTTGTGAATTTGGATAGCACTTTAATTATTTTAATAGTTTATGGATTTGCTGGGGATTTTTATAACGCATCTAGTAATATGTTGTCAGACTTATATCGTCAAATTATACAAAGATCAGAGGGTAAAATTGCGAAGAGGGAGCAAAAATTTAGAAAACGTTTTTTCATGTCTTGTCAGGTGCAAAAGATTAAGTTTGGCCTGTCCAATTTTATTGAGAAGACTACGCCACCGTTATTTCAGCAATTTTGTCTTGGTCGCATTATTGACCTACTTTTAGTGAAAAAGTAATACTACGCATTTTTAATTATATTTTATTGACTGTATAATGGACTTTTTTTGGAATAACTAAACTAATATCTGTTTTAACTTACTACCTACAAGAGTAAATACTTTTTAACCGTAAATTTCACCAAAATTTTATTTGCTTAGACAGACTACTTGTCGCATTCGTTTAAACAATCACATGTCTGCGAAATTCAGAAATCTTCAAAAAAAATATAATAAACGGCCAAATATTTAACTTGTAATTAAAGAATATAACATAACACAGTTGTTTGTTCAAATAGATTAGTTGCTTTATTTGTCGTCAATTAGTAAACTAAATATTAAAATCAATGTTGGACCATTTTCCTGATATTCGCTGCTTTAATGTTTCTGCGAGTTCTAAACTTTTGGATATCCTCAAAACAAGACCAAAGCTTAAGTACAATTCCAAATATGAACTTGTGCATTATGGTAATATGCTTGTTTTTTATTGGTTGCAACGTATTGCAGAATCAGAGAAAAGACGATTGATGACTAAGTCAACTTTCCTAATGGAATCATAAGCATAAGGGCACTCGTCCAAGTTACTTGAACAATCAATAAAACTTGGCAATTATATTTAAGATAAATATTAATACCAATTTGTATTTAATTTAAATTTTATTTAGGTTTCCCGGAAATTGTTTCACCAAATTGGAAACTTTCCAAATACTTTCTTCATCTTCGTCGACTTTGTTGCACGCGAATGTTTCCATACGCCTTTCCGATATCCTGTATTGTTGACAATACGATGCCCTTGAACATAAATTGGCCACTTGAACGTTTTCGTTGGTGGTCAAATCCGAGAAACAATTTGTGGAAAATATTTCAAAAAGGTCTAACATTCCTCATAAATCATATTCTTTGGCACTGCATGTCAATTCATGGATACAGAATGATTGTTGATTTGCTCACTGGAATATTACTACTCACATCTTGTCAGCATTTAGTAAACAGGTAAGAGCAAAAATTTAGCATGAGTAATTGATTTGAATAACGAACAGTTATAAATTTATTTTGAAGAAAATTTTTCATCGCATTGCACAACAATTCTGAAGGATTCTCATCCCAACTAATACTCAATCGAGCAATTCACATTTTAGTGAAAAAATACAACCAATCTATGCAATTCATTTTATTTGGTAATTTAGTGTAAGGTGGGATTTCGCAAATTTACTATTTATTTATTTAAGCACTATTTATACCACGCCAAAGTAATGTAGTTAAAACAATTTCTGTAAGGATAAAACAGAGTAAAATAAGATTAAATCTACTGTCTCCAAAAACATCTAATTTCCTCGAAAATTGAACCTTACTCAAGTATCGAAAAGCTAAAGCCAATTTATTTCAATGTCAAAGATCTTATCGACATATTTATTAAACCACATTTAAAAATTTGCCATTGAGTAGAAAACATTTAACTGGCCATATTTGAGCCAAACATTTACCAAGAATATGAGTATTGCCGTAAACTATCTTTATCTCTTAGTTGAAGCTAATCAAACTTCACCAAAAATAACTGGCCAGCTGTTGACCAACAATGAAAACTTTAAACAGGTGGTAATCGTTAACAAAAATGGACGAATTCGAAAAGTGTTTGCATTCCGCTGGGTTTTGATGCTGGTAATAGCAGGATCAGAGGCTACACGGATAGCACTTGAAACGATCACCAGAGGCAATTCATCAAATGCCGACACAAACTTGTGTCTTGTCATGTCGTTCTGCCTGTTACTTGTCGTGGAAGGTTACAGAATGTGTGCTTTCTATCCAGAAGACTTTGTTGTATTTCTGAATGGTGTGACCGAAATCGAGCAAAACCCTCTGAAAGATAAGTAAATTATAATTAAAAGCCCAAAATTAATAATGATTTGAAGAAAATTAAGTTTACACACTTTAATCTTTAATTTTGGCCATGCAAATATACCTCTCGAAGAAAACTGAACTGGCAAAACATTTCTGTAAAATCACATTTTTCATATGCAAATGGCTACTTTTGCTCATGATGACCACTGCTTGCGCACTTAAGAGATGGCTACCTTTCAATTCAGCTTGCCTTCTTGAAGAATTTGGATACCAGAACCGGATGAAAGGACTTCTCTTTTGGATATTCAAGTCACTTGCGATTCTACTAAACTATTGCAATTGGAAAATGATATCAACTCAAGAAACTTGCGCAGCTGCTGACAGACTAATAGGTGCAGTATCATTGGCTTATTTTCAAGAAATTGCTCATAGAAAGTTCTCTGCTAAATTGAATAGCATTAAGCTTAGTTATGGCATTGCAGACGAAATGTTTTTTTCTGAAATTGTAGCATTTAGAGGGGTACACTTGCTTGTTAAATTGTACAACAATTTCATGGTAACCCTTTTACTTGTACTACTTATTTCAAGTGGAGGAGCACAAGTACTATCAGCTGTTTCTATTGTGCTACAATCCAATTTGCCAACAGTTTTAGTTTTTTTATTTGCACTTATAATTTTTCAAGCAGGATTGAATATAGTAATAGTTTATGAATTTGCGGGAGATTTTTATAAGGCATTGGTCGATTCATTGACGACTTTAAAGCGGAACTAGCTGGGAATTTACCAATAAAGCAGCGCAAATATTCGGAAACGACTTTTCAACTCGAACGAATTCGATTTGGGTTGTCAAACTATATTGAGAAGACAACTTCGCCTATATTTCAATTAATTTGTTTGGATCGAATTATTGATTTTCTTCTAGTCAAATAGCAACATAGATTAAATGCTGGAGTGCTAATAAAAAAGCTAAAGTTACCCGTTTACAATAATTTTGTGTCTAACAAACGTTTTGAACAATTTATTCAAAAATACTTACCGCACTGTATGAAACGGCGTTCTCACAATTCCAATAAATGTGTATCAAATGTTTGTAATATTTTAGTTCTAAAAACTCCGACGACAACAAAATTTTAACGATGGAATGTTATATAAAAATATTATGTGATGTGGAAGTACTAACTTCCTCATCATCGCAGTTTCCTCGTGCAACTGCACAGTCAGCTGCTTATTCAGCTGATGTGGGTATTGACCCTAGTGCAATGCCCCATCATGATGATGTAGCACATAGTTATGTAATATGATGATGAGTATGTTTTGTAAGTTTACTGATTGTGGATTAAGATATAATAAAGAGTCGGCAGTTGGTTGTAGACACTTGAGCAAACTATTCCCTCCTCCTCTCTCTACTTTATTTACCCCAACACGATATTCATCCCGGGTTTAGACACCCACCCACTAATCGCAGCCGTAGGGTACACCTACCATCACTGGTGGAGATTTTGCGGGTCTTTCTTCGTACCCCACACCAAGCTAAAAATCTACCATCACCCCATCCTCATCCCAGAAACATACTTTATTCCTAAAAAAATACAAAATTTTCTTTCAAACTATTCACATATACATCCTCCCACTTGCAAAAAAGAAACAAACAATTCTTAAACCCCAAAGGAAAAGTCTTTCGCAATCGACTTCCCACTTTTCCTTTAATTATCATCTTAGTGTTTGAGTGTACATCTTAATGCTTCCAAGCCAAAGAAGTGCTCGCCTAGGTCACAAAGCACCATAATACGGTACACTAGATACTTCCAAGAAACCAAGAACAAAACGAAAAAAGAACTTCCAAAAAGTCAAAGTAGCAGAAAACTTTGACACTGAAAATTTCTCCTCAGAAACAGAATCCGATACTGAAAAAGTGACAACTATTCTAAATACTAAAAAGAACCTGTTTCCCCAGAAGTTAATGAAGAAGCTTCAGCAATAGCACTACCCCACCAGCCCAGGCCAGGAAAACTTAACCGTACCAAACTTTTGCCCTTTGATCCAGCATTAAGTGCATCAACCTTGCAAAATTCATACATACCAAGCCTTTAAGCACCACCACCACTAGAAGATGATGGTACTTGAGATAATGATTGGAGTATAGGTAATAATGGTGTCATTCAACCATTATTAGTCAAATGGGTGTGCCATTAAACAATACGAGTTAAATGAGCATTTAAAATGCATGTAAAAGATGTAATGTATGTATGTGTATGCATTTTCATTTCATCTTCATGATTGTAGTGCTTTTTTTGAACATAGTATTAGTGTACTTGTTCATAGTGCACTCGGTAAAATACGCTGCATGTACTTAAGTTTCTACAAAATAACAAAATCAAATTCATGATTTTTGTTACATAGACATGTAAAAGCAGAAAAGTATGTTAAATTATACACGAACGACAAAGATTTTAGATTTGCAGTCAGGTCATTGACAGCATTGGCATTTGTGCCTCCTGGAGATGTTTATGTTAGATTTAATGAAATAAGAGACATGTACCCTAAAACTTCTCCTGCTAGAAAAATACCAAGCTAATTCCATGAAAACTACATTGGAGATAGCTGGGAATCTGTACTTTTTCCAGTTCCATTTTGGAATTGTCATACTAGACTCATAGAAAAAATTCCAAGAACAAATAATAGTGTAGAAGGATGGCACTATAAGATGAATAGTAAGTTGCATGGCTATCATCCCAGCGTGTTTCATTGCATTGAAATGTTAAAAATGAACAAAATGGCTGGGAGAATGACGTATCACGTATTCGGTCGGGTGTAGGTGAAGCGACACAGAATAAGAAATATGCATTGCCTTTTTCTCCCACCAATTTTTCACGTAACGTGTCTTCAAAATGAGAGCCAATATACCCAATGAAAACAATGAATACAGTTTGTGCATTAAGAAATAAGAGTTGGCAGTGTATTTTTAAAGAATTTCGACCGGTGATATATATTCACCAGCAATTGATGAACAAGTATGAATGCCAATGAAGTTTTTCAAAAGGATCCTTCATTAACCATTATAAACAAAAAATAAATAATATCACGAATTAAAAATAAGCCAGGACAATTGACATACTTGAATGACTATATGAAGACAAATGTCAGAAAGCACTCCATTCGTATAAATATGCGTATAAGTTTTCACATTATTAAGACAATTATGCCATACACATACATACATTACATATTTTACATGCATTTTAAATGCTCATTTAACTCGTATTGTTTAATGGCATACCAATTTAACTAATAATGGTTGAATGGCACCATTATTACCAATACTTATTGGGATCCTTCAAGAAATTCTCTTCAAGATCTTGGCCGTGATAAGATAATAGATACACTGTTGTGTATTTACCATTTCTTCGGTGAAAACATGGCAGACATGATCAAGCGGATGCCGACGGTCACTTCAACTGTAAAGTACCATACCATTTATCAGATCCACCATCTACTGTATCAGGTCATCTTGCTTGTTATGCAAGCAAAACTTTCATTTTACCCGTCAGTTTTTAACTAAAATAATGGGACATTTTTCCCTTAAACCCTACCCCAGCTTTGATCAAACTGATTTCAGTATTTGATACAGTCCATAAAACATAATGGTCATAAATTGACTCATGTGTGCATAAAGCAAAATAATGAAGCATTAGTTTCCCAAAATTCAGATCATTTGTACGAATAACCGATACAACTTACTGACAGACAAAAAAATATGCATGTTGAAAGTACTAGGCGACATACAATTCATGGTTGTTCACCAGACAATGAGATTCATTCACTCACAATTCCACCACTTCCATCTTCATAAGCTCAAAATAGTTAACCGGTAGCACTGGACGAACCCATCTATTTTGAATGCACACCACCACCTTTACCCGACAAACAAAGCAAAGACAACCTATCTGGCTATACATATATCGACGATGAAAGTGATGAAAGCGATGATGATAGTGATGATTAAGAAGGCACTAAGAGCTCAGGATTAGACAAAACAAGGCAAGTAGACAGCAAAGCTACTGTATTACCTACCCAAGTCATTGAAATAAGTGAGGCTATTCATAACGCACCTTCTTGCTCACAAAAGAAAAAACCCCACGCAAAATAAGCCAGCAATGTCTTTTTTAGGGACAATAAAATACCAAAAACAAAACCACTTACTTGTAGTGTTTCCACTCAAATTTCTGACGAAGACGATTTATTGTCCTCCTTTATTGATCGTGTGGAAAATCCTTTTTGCTCGAAGTGCAGTTCTAACCTGCACAACACAGAAGACAATTTTTTTCCTCTCTCTCCACCTCTTGTTTCTCAGTAATATTTTTCATCCCATTAAAACTTTGTTTCAAAACAAACACGTAGTTAGAGTCAATCGTCCATATTATAGATTTTACAATTTTCATGCCTTGAGTTTTTACTTTTGATATTGAGTAAACAATACTCCTTTCATCTTGTAAACGTCCTCAGCAATTCACTAGAACATCATAAAAATAAAATCAAAATGAGATGTCACCGACATCCCTTTTACACACATATTACAACATTTCTGAACACTCATATCCTCACGTACATTTAAAACAAAGAAACAAAGTTAATGGTTCATTCTTCATTTCAAATGAGCGGTTATTTGTTATATATTTGAATTCTACAATTCTCTTCATTCAAAGTCAAAATCGTTTTTTTCCACATCAACATAGCTACTTTGTTTCTTTTTAAATTATTTTTTTGTCATCAACACACAGCTATCATCCTATAGTGTAAGTAGTGTTGAGAATACATTTGATTCTTGTTTTCCATCAACAATGACCACAATAGTACAAGAAGAACAAATTTTTCCGGGTAGTACGTAAACAAAAATTCAAATAGTCTGTAATCTGCTGCACCATGGGATGGACTTAGCTGATAGCTGACACTTATTATGCAAATTTATTAGACTATCTACAGAAGTCACAAAATCATCATTTTTCAGGTGATCTGAGTGAGGTACAAAAAGTCGAAATTAAAAAAAAGTATGTAGCAATTGCAGCTACACAAATCAAACAATACAGTGCTCAACTGAATGAACTAATTTCCAGGGAGTTTCGTTTCCCACTTTTGAAAGATTCCCATTGTCCCTCCGTCCTCAGGCTTCATTTGACCTGTATCACTCGCCGTGCCCTTGAATCTCTGCGCAACGGCTTTTTTGAAAAAGGATTGGCTCTTCCCATTTTTTGTCCCTTATAATGTACAGCTGAAAGAAGTGGATAAATATATACACCGTGCTAAAGCGTCGACTGCCATCAATGACACTGACTGGCAACTCCATTCACTTTTCTTTCGCAATAATAACATTGAGGTTGCAGTGAATGAAATCACAAAGGATTACTTAATAGAAGATTGTTGCAAAATTCTCGGAATTTGTGAAGTTGAGAGTTAAGGTGAAGTATGGATCTAACTCTTTTCAAGGTAAAACCCAGTGAAACTCATCGCATCAGCAAAACCTCAGCTAAAATAGACAAGTCAACATAAACTTCACCACTTCAGCGCCCAGTTGCAGTTATCAAACCTATTATCCGTCAGCGTGCTGCAACTCCTCCTCCAACACCACCAAACCGGGAATCATCTCTTCTAACCTAACCCCCCAGCTCTGCCCACCCCCATCTTCATGTTACCCGGCACCAGTGTAACAACAAGAGCTACTTATCACCCTGTCGAAGTGTATAGAGTTCAACGTGTAAGTATTAATCCTCCTTCATCAGCCCCTTTTCGACCACCCGTTCCAACTCAACATTCTCATTATACCCCAGCTACCACAGCCCGCACACCCACCACAACTTTGAGAAACCTTCTCTCCCCATCTTTAGTGAACAGTTCTAACAATTTTCATTGATAGCAGTGCTAAGCTTCAGTGCATCAATATTTTCTCTACAATTACATCAATTTGGATAACCCAATTCTGGTACGTAAATATTACAAGATTTTTTTTTCCATTCATTCATGTTTCCTTTAAAATTAATATCATGGGAGAACTATCATCTTCACCACCAGATTATTGGACATCTGATACCAATGAAGAATTGGTCCAACGTTCCCTTTCCCATCATACAATCAAGCAATTTTATCACAAATTACTATCCTCATCTGAACCCCCATACACATTCACATACACCAGCCATGATCCAATACAAGCACAAGGCATGATGAATCATCTCAGAGCACTTATCAAATTAAGTGAACAACAGATGTTCCCCATCACGTCTTCTGCCGCTTCCTATTTTGACTTTCAAGGTGATCCAGAAGAATTCCCAATTAGTATCATCCGTACTGAAAGTTTAGCACTAGATCGTCTTCAGCTTATCAATAGAGGAATGTACACCGAAAACAAACTGGGATCCCCGTTATAAACATTGGTATCTAAAACCATATATCCATCAAAATCCATTCACATCAGCCCCTTTTGTACCGTTAAATTTGAAGCTTACTCTCCCTCCACCACAAAAACGCAAACGCCCAAACGTAGAAAAACCGTTGGTTCCCCATATCAGTCACCAACAACCAAACTACACTCAGCATCCTTAACCACATTTTTACCAGCATCCACAACCTAAACCACTTTCTCACCAGTATCCAATTCCCCCACCACATTATCACTGGCACCCACATCATTACCCACACCCTCATCCTCGCCAACACCCACATCCCCATCGAGTCCCATTTCTTGAGGCTAGTATGCGACAGTATAATCACATAATGCGCAGTCACCTCCCCTCGTCCCATTTTAATCGACATCCAAGTCAATTCCGATCACATACCATCATTCAACAAAGCAACCTACTACTTAACTCCATGTTAACTCAACAACAACAGCAATCTAATCACTATCCTACCACAGTTTCATCCTCCAACTCAAAATGGCATTTCATCGAATGCCCCCCACACTACTACACAAACAAAACCCCCAATTGACGCCTCCCCGCACTCACCCTGGAGCATTCGCTTCCGTGCAATACACCTGAAACATCAGTATCATCGGGAATCAATTCCCCCTTGCATATCGTTTCTCCTTTACCCGAACCAACATCATCTCCCCTAATGGCCTTAATGGCACTATCCTAGAGCAACCACACAAGCTTCCTAATAACAATACAGCGTCTGAGAAAACAGCATCTAACCAAACTTCATCTCCCAAGAAGCGTACTAATCCAAAATGCCCTCCATCATCAACAACAAGTCCTTCTGCACTTCAAAATTCACCAGAGCGTTCAAGACCACCCCTCCAACCTAGATCAACATCATCCACAGAGAAACGATGCTCTAACGAAACCTCAGAGCCACCTTTGTTAATCTCACCTACAACAGGAACGGGACACAACCTCATATTCCTAACTTTTAATAGTGGAATTGGAAGAGGAACTCTCATTGCTCGACTTCCTAACGAAATAGCACCTTCCCCACCGCCACCTAATACTAATCACACACTTGACATGAATCCACAAGTTATTGTTGACAATATTCAACACCAAGCTCGTATCCCTGAATCATCAAATGCAGCAGAAATTAATGCCCTAATGCGTGAGGTTTTTACTCCAAACGACATTCATCATGATGTTCCCGACTTCAGTGACGAAGTTCACATCCCACGGGGCAACGGGAGCCCAGTTATCCGCGGCGGTCGTGAAAGAGGACGAGGTAGCAATAATAGACGACGAGGTTGAAGCAGAGGCAGAGCCAGAGGACGCTAAACACACTACTTTGATTGCAGTCGTATGCTTAACCTTTTACCTTTCTGATTACTTTCT
>JAQFZG010002114.1:0-17900 GCA_034695465.1 Entomobrya nicoleti
TCCACAAACTGTCGAGCGTCCCTTGTATTCAGGGTCCTGTAGTGACTATTGGTCCACTGATAATTGTCACTGTGGTATGTTTTCAGTCTTGTTCTTGGATCCGGGTCGTTTACAAACTCGGGAATTCCTGTCATCTCACTTTTTTGATAACAGTTCTCTACACCTTTATTCCAAGCATGGCAGACCAGTCTGCAGTTCATTGCAGTTTTACTCCAGATTATGGCGTTTTCCTCCTCATTTGTATTTCTCCTCTCTTCATCCTCCTCATTTTCTTCTGGAGTGACATCATCACTCTTCCGACTCCAGTACGACTCCCTCTCTTCATTCCTTCCTGCCAGGATGACCATCACCTTTGGAAACAGGAATTCCACCCGCTTTTCTCGGAGCAACTTCCAAAAATATGGTGTCGCGTTAGCACAGCTGTTGGTGTCCTCCGGGTTATCTCTTAGCTTGTTCAGGACTTTCAGCCAAATCTAAAAAATAGAAACAAGTAATAATTTTAAATAAATAAATTATTGGACTATTACTGGATATTTAAGTCAATTATGTATTTATATTTGTTTAGTAATTTTACCTCTTCCTCCAAAATATGCCGAAAATGCAGATTATCTGTTTTGTAAAGTTCCTCAGCTTTCTGGCTGCTATCCTCCTGAGACACCTGCACACCAAAGTTTACTGACATTTTCAGTTTAAAAAAATTAATTTCAAAAATAAATACAAGCCGAATTATATATTTGACGGTTTACAAAGTAGCATGAGAACAATGTAGCACTGACTGAGTCTAGGCTAGTAATCATGACTAACAGAGAACCAGCACAGAAGGTATAAAGATTTTTTAATTTAACAATGCAATCCAATAATCAGCTGGGCTTGTTTACATTTTTTCTGAGAATGAGTACGTGACAAAAACCATGTACACGATTGAGTTGAACAGGCGGTGGAAGGTACAACTTGGGTTATAAAATAAAATAGGTAAACCGATTGTTTGTTTCAGAATTGATGGCCGGCTGTGTCGGCAATTATAATGAAAGATGAAACATTTAAACAAAGTGTTACAAACTCTGGCGTCGTATCATAAAAAAAGTTACATTTTTCAAATACATATATAATATCTAAAAAAAAGAAGATTTTTGCATTAAAATGTCTCTTGACAAAGTTTTATTACAAAACTCGATTCTATCGAATGTTGCGATAATTTTTATGCCTTTCTAGAAAGTATCGCGTCCCCGTTTTCCCCGGTAGCGGGTAGAAAAACGAAGGAAATAATATACTGTTCGGAGTTTCAATCGACTTGGTTTTAGAATGCTTGACTTTATTTTACGTTATTTGGTAAACAGACATACTACACATGGACACATGTTACATGAAAACATGAATGTTCGTTTAGTTAAAAGTATTCACTTTTTATAAGGGTAAATCATTGCATTGTCACAGATGACAATTTGTGCTTTTGCTTATATGGTAGGTTACATTTTTGTATTCTATTTTACACAGCGTATAACAACATGACTTCGTATCATCGTCATTTTACACATTTACTTGTTAGTCAAATGGTATTTTTATTTTACATTTTTGTCTTGCACTAATCACTACATTTTATTATCTTGTTTTTGTTCAAAGAACAAACTGTCACTCATTAATCTCTTTCATAACAAACTAATGGTCAGTTCATTGCAGATGAACGTGACCATGTTAGTAAACTTTAGCTACTTAAATGTTTATATAGGCATACATGCTTAATGCCTATTTTGAGTAAATATATATTGTATTATTGCACCATAATAATAATCATAGTCCCACAACTTCCCCCAATTAAAGGTTGATCAATATCCTCCTGGATATTTACATATCTTGTATGACTTTTACCTTATTAGAAATTCTGCAGATGGCAAAAACCAATTCGGCAGCTACCATCTGTGCACGTTGTGGAATCATGCTCTTCTTCTTCTGTGTCAGCTTGCATGTTCGTCTCTGTCAGAATGTATTGGGATGCATGGGTGGATAGTTGACTTGGGTCATCGAATGCAGCGAAAATGTCAACTGCTGGTGAAGTTGTTGTGCTGCTTGCTTCGACTGCTTCGTCACTTCTGAGATTGAGGTTGCTCTGTACAGTGGTTGCTGCTTCTTCCGTAGATAACACATTGTATACGTCAGCAGTAATGTTTTGCTCATCTTCGCAATTTGTTGTACTGGATGGTGATGGTACATACAGTGGACTGAAACGCCAATCTGGTGAAGACCATGCATGATAATATGCATCATCTTCCACTGGTGTTGGTGGTTCTGGAGTGGCAACAGAATAGGTGTCAGGGATCGTGCTTTGAGGCTCGTTATCATCTTTTGAGTAATCAAGTTTAGCACTAAACTCTTGATAAACGACCTCATTACTTGAACTTACTCTTGGTATTATAAGAGTATCTTCGTCAGAGCCCAAACAGCTAATGTTGTTGTTGCCTTCTTTGGAAATGAAAGAATTTTCATTCACTATTTTAACATCATCTTTTTGTTCCACTGCATCTGCTTCACGATCCTCCATGTCCACATCAATGGCGGCACTTGTAGTCTTGTTGTCATCATTGGATATGGCTTTCAGGATCTGTTGTTGTATGACGACTTGCATGTTCAAACGATGTTCCTTTTGGATTTCCGTTTCCACGTTCCACCAACCCAAGGGGTTAGGAGGTACGTATTCATTCCAATTTACAAAAGGTGTAAATGGTTGAATTGCTGCTATACAATCAGGAAAAAGCTGTATTCCTGGACCAAACATGTTTGCGTATGCGTATAATCTCCCAAATTGGTTATTACGTTGTACATTGTATACTCTGATTGTATCCATACGGTGTTGTATCAATTCTGGATCTTCTTTGGGAAGAGTGGCCAGCACTTGTTCAATGGAAACTACGTCGCCCCAATATCTTGCTTCCACATATTTACGGTCACTCTCCAACATAATAATGATGAGGGGGATATTGTTGAATTGCACATCCCTTATATTTCTTTTTATTTCAAACTGCAAACTATTTCCTTTGAAGATATGGTTTCTGATGTACCTTCTTCTGCTGGAGTATTCTTTATGGGTGAAGAACCCAATCCCTTGCTTATAATGATAGCTCCGGTCCGCCATCATCTCAGTTGGAGGAATTCCTGCAGGTCGGAATTGGTTGATAAGAGCCATGATGATTCTTGCAGGGGGACTTTCTTATTTTTACTTTTGTGGTGCTTCTGAGTAAATTCTTGTACTGATCCATAAAGAGTTTGGACTGCCTTATATAAGTCTGTTATCGTCAACGAAGTTACCGCGGCCATTTTGTTTCAATTTTTGTAGAGGAGGTGGATGTTTTTAAACTTTGGTCACCTCATCTCGATGAGTAACTGTAATCTTCAATTTTCTGCCGCTGTCGATGTCGATTTTGCCAGACTCATCATCTTCATCGTCACTGTCAGCAATTCTCCGGGATGGACCAGGTGGTAATGTCTTTAATGGGACGGATCTACTTGTTTCTGGTTCAGGAGCACGATGATAAAGCAATCGGTGTCGATGGACATTATATTTTATGATAACGTAACTGCTTGCCACGCAAAGTAGCATCACGACGGTGACAAACAACTAGAGCAATACGTGAGTAGTAGTGTTGTAGACACTAACATGTTCAGGGACATTTATTGTTGCTGCGTCTGCTCGGTTGAGTAGTGGGGCGAGACCCACCATTGCTGCTATATTCTGTACATTTGGTTGCAGTACTCGTACAAGTAGGTAGAGTACACAGATTGACAACGGGATGTTCCATAAGAAAAGCACCCAGCTACTAAACGTGGGTAACTTGTGAATAGTATCAGGCCAGTCCACGTTAATCAAATTGCTTATAGCTGTGATGTTTAACGTTGAATCTAAAGCCCATGATGTGTTTAGAATATCTTCCAGCTTATCGAACCCATCTGAATTTAAGTTATTGTGGTACCCAGTCCTCCCTAGCTCGTACTCTGACATCACATTAGTGTCTATCTTAGTCCAATGGGATGGGATGACCTTATGGATAGTGGGTTTAATAATACCGGAAGCGGGGCATGGGTATGGGGGTCGAATTGGTCTTCTCCTCCCGGGGATCCTGATATAGCAATAGCAAGGGATGGAAACTTCCACGCCTCCTTTATCATTCTGTGGGAGGAGAATGGGTTCGGCCGACAGTGTATGGGATTCACTCACATCACATGTTATAGCTGTTCCTTCCGGTGCATTTGTAAGAACAAAGCGGTGATTGTCTAACTGGGTTACATAATGTGTATCACTTGGCAGTTTTCTACAGGTGAAGGAGCATGCACGCTTGAGTGCACTCGCCGTGGCTCCCTTTAAGATCATACGTGCACACTGACTTCCCTCAAGTGGGTCGATGTTGTAAGCAGGAAGCCAGCATATTCCTTCACTGGGTTTACACGTCTCCAGGGCTGTTCCTTGTTTGGCGATTACATCATCGTTGCTTACTGCCAGTAAGGTGGGTTGATGATCAATTGTACAAACTGACCCATCATATACAAAAGGTACCGTGACTAATTCACTTAGTACCCAATTTTCGTTGACCTCTTTTAAGGGCACTTTCAATTGGATAACTATCTTGTTGTCAGCAAATTGGCATGATGCAAATTTGTGGCTATAATATTCGATGGCATTACTCGGATGAATTGCTAATTCGTGGGAATTTTGCCTTACTTGTTCTTGAAGGGCATACAGGTCTCTGGTTAACTCGTACAGGGAAACTGCTGAGAAACTTAGTAGATTATTCCGGCAATGAGACAGGATATCTGAATAATGAAATAAGTCTGCGGACTTGGCTAGTGCTTGTACAGTTTGTAACTGTATGTATGTTTGCTTGTGTTCAAAGGTTGTGATCCACTCCAAGTCTTCCCCATACTCACTCTGAAGAGAGCGTTGCTTGGTAATCATCTCTTGCATAACGTGTTTAAAAGTATTCATGACATTTGACACATTGCTGCTGAAATCTTTGTACCCTTTCTGTATCATCAATATGTTGTTGTGATCAGTTATGATGCTATTTTTGATCTTATTGAAGACCTGTTTTTGCTTGGCTTGACTTGTGAAGATGCTCCCGATATCGCTCTGTGTGGCAACCGAACAACAAAAGGACAGGAAATCACCAAAGCCGTCTGATACGACATTTCGTGTTGATCTTCTTGGAGGACCCATCGCGTCCATGGCGTTGATGCCAAACGGATACGAACTGAGACTATTTTGGACAATCGTCAGTTTATCCTCCAGTTCATTGATGATCTTCTCTATACCCTCATAGACCTTACACTCGTTCGCTCGAACACGAGGACAGTCCGGTGTGATGAAGTTCCCTCTCTGTATACTGCTGATGTTGAATGTCATCTCGAAAATCAACGGGGCTGATGAAGTGTACGTCAGGACCTTAGGCAGCTTACGGGTGTACGCTCCACTCACAACGCGGGTTTTAATAATATTTCTATTCGAGTCTAGCTGACTCTGTACTAACATACTTAATCCTATTAAAACTAATAGCTTGGCTAGCTGCATGATGGTAGATTATTGAATCCGAGGTGGAAATTGTTTCTAGTTTAGCGAAAAGGGTACCTGATGATTTAAGTCGGTGGTCAAGATTGCATGGGCCTCCACAAAGATCCCTTTTACGGATTTCCTAAACCAGAAAAATATAGGGTTTTTAATATGTGAGGCGATCAGGTGGTCGGGTTATCCGGCCTGATCTTCTGTTTTCCATGTCTTGACCTTCCGTGACCTTATCATCTTCTATGGCTTGATCGCCTTGAGAAAACTCTTTATTTCGACCTCGTTTCTTTCTAGCTAGCTTAGGCATAGTTCTAGGTGTATATTCGTCGGTACTACTCTCAGAACAATCGGAACTTTCCGAGTCTGAAAAAATTTTGTTTTCTGGATTATTTTGTTTAGTATTAGATTTGTTTGTGTCTTCAGTACCTTCCTGATTTTCCCCCAATTTATCTTGGAGTTCGTCCTCGGTCTCATACAACATTTCTTTCATCTCTTTTGACATATGGTAAGGTTTCATTCTGTGAATGTGAACCTTCTGTTCTTGTTTTACTTTCCTCGTAGGAAACAAAGGTTGAACTAGGTAGTTTATCGGGGATATTTTTCCCGTAATAAAATAGGGTCCATACCACTTAAAACTTAGCTTTTTACTAGTCTCTCCTACATTATATGGTACATACAGCATGACTAAGTCATCTAATTCGTATTCTCTGTCCTTATAGTGCTTATCCTTAATTACTTTTTGGCTCCTTAGAGCTTCTTTTAAATTCTCACTTGCTTCCTCGTGGACTTGTAACATCCTTTTGACTTGTTCTTTGATAGAGGGGTCTGAGACTACTCGATCATAGACAACGTCTAATGGTAGTGTGGGCTCTCGCCCAAAAACAAGGTAGTGAGGTGAGTATTTAAGCGATTTTTGGTAAGTGGTTTTTCGTCTTTGTATTTCTGGTACATGAAGCCTAATTTCGGATCTGAGGTTTGAGCTTCTACAAGTTCCCTTAATCCATCCCTAGCTGTTACATGATAAAGGTCGAAATCTTGCTCCTCATCTGCCTCCGTTGGAGGTATGACTGTAAGCCGACTAAGACAATCTGCTAAGTAATGGGAGGCTCCTTCTTCGTAAACAATGGTATAGTCGAGTTCGCTTAGTTTCAGGGACCATCTTGTCAACCTAGCATTATTTATTTGCTTTAAATTTTGTAAATAACAGAGTCCGTGGTGATCTGTGACTATAATTACTGGACGATTCCAGATATATGGCCTAAAAACTGAACTTAACCAAACTATGGCTAAACATTCTAACTCGACTGGCGGATAATTTCGCTCCGCGGGGGTTAGTGTACGCGATTTATAGCTTACTACTAATCTCTTCCCTCCATAACGTTGCTTAAGAGTCCCTCCAATACCGGCTAACGATGCATCTGATAATATTTCGACCGGTAATAATGGATTAAAATGCACTAGTACAGGAGGCTTAGCTAATTTCCCTTTCAATTTGTCAAATGCTTCTTTCTGCTCTAGCTCATATACCCATTTTGCATCTTTCTTTAATAGCTGAGTCAGTGGTCTTGCTATCATTGAGAACCCTTCTACAAATTTTCTATAATAGCTGAGTAATCCTAGAAAACTTCTGAGTTCCTTAACTCTTCTTGGTGGTGATAAGCGACGAATTGATTCTAATTTGTCTGGATTACATTCAATTCCTTCTGAAGAAACGACGTGTCCTAAAACTGGAACCCTTGTCATACCAAATTGACATTTCGAGGGTTTTAAAGTGAGTCTATACTCAATTAGTTTCTCTAAAACCTTTTCTAGTTTCTCTAACAATTGTTCGTATGAACTACCAAAGATAAGGAGGTCGTCCATATAAACCAAAACTACTCCCGAATGTATTAATGTTGATAAGCAAGCTCTTAGCTCTTTCACGAAGTGATAAGGGCTATTTTTAAGACCAAAAGGCATAACGTTATATTCAAAAAGACCGTCCTCCGTGTAGAAGGCTGTGACCTTCTTGGACTGCTCTTCCATTCGTACCTGGAAGTAGCCGTGGGCTAAATCACAGATAACGAAGTATTTACTTCCGTTTAAACGGTACAGGATTGAGTCAGTGTCAGGCATCTCGTATAAGGTAGTCTTAAGTACCTTATTAACACCCTTGTATGACACAACCATTCTGTACTGTTTTGGGGATCCTTTCTGTTTTCTTTTCAACCACCAAAGGATTTGAACCTCAGTCTGAAACGCTTGGACTTATGATACCAGCTTCTAACAATTCTCTGCACTGTTCTCTGATGATCTCATTTTCTGCGATCGCCTTGCGATACCAACGCTCCGCTACTGGTTTGGTCATGTCTACATCTAATTTAAATTCTGCTAATTTAGATTTCCCGATCTGGCTAAGATCCCATGCAAAAACTTTATAATACTTATCTAGTAGATCTAACATCTGAGCTTTTTGCTCTGCTTCTAAGTCAGGATTAATTTTTAAGCTATCTTTTTGCTCCTGGGTAAGACCAGTTGCTTTTACACTAATCATGCTTAATTCCCATTCTAATTCATAAACTTTATCTGATTTCTTTGCTTGTACCTAAATGCGGGTTAACATAAGCGGTATTGGACACCTGTTTTTCCCATTTGCACTAGGTACTACCATGACACCTTTATGTACATCTATAACTGCGTCATGTACTTTCAAGAAATCTAAGCCTAATATTACTTTCTGTGACAAATTCTCACACACATAAAGTGGATGGGTTATGTCTGAAGGAGGATAAACTCCTTGCTGCTTATCTATCTTAAATTTGAGGTTAGCCTCAATATATCCTATGACATGTATCTTACTAGAATTTGCTGCTGTCAATTCTACCTCGACAGGATGAACTGTTAACTTATTTTTCCACCTATTTATATAACCAGAGTGTATACAACTAACACTCGCCCCAGTGTCTATGAGACTCTTAATTTCTGTCCCTAACAATATTATATTACAATATATTTTTCCCCCATTTAAGGGAGTTATTGCTGCTAAATCCTGAACCTTCATATTCGCTAACGGATGTGTTATATCGTTAGTGGGTGAAATTAACAATTTTGGATTATTATCCGAGTCAGAGTTATCTAAAATATCGGGCTCTGGCTCGGATGGAATTAGTTTCCCGCCTGAGCTGAAGGTTTATTCTGCTGCTTTTGTTGTTGGTGATTTTCACCATTCTCAGCTTCTCTTTTTGCTGATCTACACTCCCGCTTTATATGACCAACCTTGTTACAGAACCAGCAGATGAGTTTCCCATCAGGTGTGCGATCGACCTTGGCTTGACGCCTGTCGTTGTTATTAAAATCGCGAGGATTGTACCTATTTGGCTTGTTGGTATCGTTATAAGATGGTCGTGGTCTATTTTCACGAGCGTTATAGCCATTGCCATTGCCATTGTTATTTCTCCATTAGCCGTTTTGACCATTTCCCTGATAAGCATTTACTTGTGGTACGACCATGTCGTTTATTTTACTAGTAAGCTTGTCTATGCAACCCTGAATGCTTCTCATATTTCTCTCTAGACGATCAATTTCGTCGTTAGTTCGACTCTCTATTTGCTGAATGGCAGCGGAAGTACTTTCATTTGTCTTCCGGCCATAGAGAGCTTCGAACTCTTCTTGCTTTCTGAGTGTTTTAAGGACTTCCTCAGGAGTCGTTGCTCCCTTTTCCCACACCTTGCGAGCAAGTTCTTTAGACAGACCTTTCAAGAGATTCTTTACTCTTTTCTCAGGTGCCATAGGCGTAGCAGGTGTAATCTGATCACACAGGTACTGTATGGCGTAATAATATGATTCATAAGTTTCTGTACCCAGTTTCTTACGATTTCTAATTTCTTCTCTAACCTTTTCCTCTGTAACTTTCTCAACAAATGCTGCTAGAAATGCCGCACGTAAATCATCCCAAGTAGGATAGACATTTACTCCATTCTGATTAATCAGATTGTAGTACCATTTTTGGGCGGTATCTGTAAGGTACATACCAAAGTATTGTACTTTTAGATTATCGTCCCAGCCATTTGCTCCTGCTGCAATTTCGAACTTCATCAACCAATTGCGGGCGTTCTCATTGCCACTAAAGATTGACGGGCCAGGCACCATAGTGGTGGCATTCCCGACTTTTGGGTCTGTGGCTGGCATTTTAGTTAATTTCAAATGCTCCGGCAAGTCACAATTTTGCCAAAATGCCCTAAATGATTCAAATGACGAATCGAGGTCTGGATCTTCTATGAACTCAGGTTCCTCTAGTGAGACGTCTTGTGAATTATTTGCAGGATTGGTGCTGACAGATGAATTTTCTAAATCGTTGTCAGAGCCTGACAAGATATGTTCTTTCGAACCTGAACAGGCACTACGGTAACTATCTTCAAATATTGAATTATTCCGTGCTTCGTCTTCTTCAGAAACTTCACCTTCTTTAAAAACTTCGTCTTCTAGTTCTTGATTTTCTACTTCTAAGTTAGGCTGCTTACTACTTCCAGCCTTAACTTCATGCACAATTTCTACTTCTACTTCAAGTGTGTTGTTAGCAGCTTTGGAAGTGCTACTAATTGAACTACTACTTTTATTTTTCAAAATAGCCTTGTCCGAAGAGATAGATTCTGATACTGTTTTTATAGAGGAAAAATCGAATTCTGGTTTTTCTTTGCGTTGTCGTTTTGACTGTCTAGTTTTATCGTCATCCATGTGACTTATTGCAATGAACTCATTGTTCAAAATTTTATGCTAATAAATTGCTTTGTGTCAAGATTGGTCAGAATGCTCCTACTCTAATTGGCCGATTAGATTTAGATGCCCCTAAATTTTTGACCCCATATGTGTATGTAAGTTTTTCTTTCTCACTATATGCTCTATTTTACGCATACATAAGAATATTTATTTATTCACCTTGTTGCGGTTTCTCTCCCGATGGTTTTCTCAGGTTTTTCCGACATCCGGGTTTTTCGGTGATCAAATCGAAAAATTCGGTGGGAACTTATCACTGGAAACTTCGGGTATTGTTAGTGCACTTTGTATTTGAGTTTTCACTTGTTTTCCAAAAACACCATGTAATGTACTTTTTAGTTTCGTAAAGGTGTATACTTCCCTACTACTAACTTTTTGCTAAAACTTTTCTAAGTCGAAAATGACGTAGTAAGAAGCGGGTACCTCCCCTCCTCACCCCTCCAAACCGTTAAATATCCCGGTTGAGCCCCCAAGTTATCGCGTCCCCGTTTTCCCCGGTAGCGAGTAGAAAAACGAAGGAAATAATATACTGTTCGGAGTTTCAATCGACTTGGTTTTAGAATGCTTGACTTTATTTTACGTTATTTGGTAAACAGACATACTACACATGGACACATGTTACATGAAAACATGAATGTTCGTTTAGTTAAAAGTATTCACTTTTTATAAGGGTAAATCATTGCATTGTCACAGATGACAATTTGTGCTTTTGCTTATATGGTAGGTTACATTTTTGTATTCTATTTTACACAGCGTATAACAACATGACTTCGTATCATCGTCATTTTACACATTTACTTGTTAGTCAAATGGTATTTTTATTTTACATTTTTGTCTTGCACTAATCACTACATTTTATTATCTTGTTTTTGTTCAAAGAACAAACTGTCACTCATTAATCTCTTTCATAACAAACTAATGGTCAGTTCATTGCAGATGAACGTGACCATGTTAGTAAACTTTAGCTACTTAAATGTTTATATAGGCATACATGCTTAATGCCTATTTTGAGTAAATATATATTGTATTATTGCACCATAATAATAATCATAGTCCCACAAAAGCATGTAATCGTTAATCGGTCGTTATTTCAGTAATAATTACCCGATTTAACCCTAACTCAATAGGGTTCTTCTCAAGGTCTAACTGAAAATGAAAACGAATTTTAAATGAACAGGCGAGGAGTCATGTGGACAATTACACGATCCCGAATGGCTCGCAATGCCAGACCACTAAATAAACCGTTACAAATGGATCCAATATTTTTTATGAATTTGCACTGTTAACAACGCATGGATGCTAATTACTGTCATAAGAATGTGGGGAAATGGATTGGCTCATTTATGGAATAAGTGGATTTCGAACTTTTTTTAAAAACTTTGAAAGACTGTCGTAGCCAAAATCATTAGTACATTGCTGACCATCGCATAAATTTGTATAAAATTTTACCTTGTGTGATTGCATGGTTTGTAGGAGTGGTGTTCATGGCTGGATTTTGTTATCTTTTTGAAAATGGGTACAAGATTCTGGAGATTTGCTGTTGCAAAGTAATTTGAATTTAGAAATTGCATGTTAAATAATTTATAATTAAATTTGACGAAAAAAAATTATAGAAATAATTTCAAATGTTTTTTGCAAGCTATAATTTTATTCATGAAAATTAATTTTGGTTTTACGCAACCTACATACCGGTAGTAAACTTTTTTTTTGCTTACTACGGAAAATATTATTTTTGAATTTGTAATTTGTACCGAACTTTTTAAATTAATATTTATTTCTGCATTACAATACAACTTATGTTTCAATGCATTTCACTTGCTATCACAATAATGTTTCTCCCTCTGATGTAAACTTTATTTAATTGAAATGGAACGTAGTATAGATCAAATATGACAGGAAAATATTCTTACTGATTATCTCCTCAAACATTATGATATGACATAATGTTTGATTATGCGACAAACTTTACATTATGATACAACTTGTCTTCTAACTGTATTGTCTTGAGCTTCTGGAACACCTCCCAAATATTTGACTCCAGCATTTTCTCCTCGTACCCAGCAAACTGAATGATTTGTTCACTCTTTACCCTTTCACTAAACTCAATCGGCTCATTTTCTGGTCGATGCCCATAAAGTGTCAGATGTTCCAAACAATTTCTCATTGGCAGGATGAAGTCCAAGAAAAATGATCCCCGAATTTGTAAAGTGAGCGAGCGCAGACGAGGAAGGTCTAACCGCAAATTCTTGGAATGCTCCAACCTAGTTTCCGTTTTCCACACAAATGGATCCCTCAGATCCAGGTCAGTCAACGTGTCGGACAAGTTTCCTTGTATGAATTTGAACAAATTAGGTCCTCTCATTGAATCCCAAAAGATGTGAAAAAACAGCTTGCTCAGTTTGAAGCTGGCCCCGCACTCCATCACAATTTTTTCCCCTAATCTCGAATCAAACGTATGTAATCCCCTCAAATTTGTCAACGAGCTGCCAACGTTATCATCAACTTCACCAATTTGAAACATCTTCAAGTAGGAAATGTGGCTATTTCGATACAACAGCTGATTGACAATTCGACTCCCTACATATGACAAATTAAGTGCCTCCAGTTTTGCAAGTCTCGGAAGTGGATTTTGAACAAAAAACTTTGGCACCTTCGTGCAAGCGTCCTTTAGGCCTAAAAGTGCAAGATACTTCAGATTGGGCATGAGGCAAAGCCACTGTCTCAGTAGAAGATAGAATTCAGCTGCTCTTTTAGACTCAACACTCATGCGCAATTTGCAATGCCAAATTTCTTGACCCCACATCTCCAAAATGTTGGTAATGGCAGGAACGTACGTATCTATGCCGTCCCGTCCAGTATTGACCATATCGAAGCTCATGTATCTTCCAATTAAGGGATTCTTGGGTGTTGCCTGAATTCCTGAAGAGTGGCTCTGTTGGAATTGCTCCACAAACTGTCGAGCGTCCCTTGTATTCAGGGTCCGGTAGTGACAATTGGTCCACTGATAATTGTCACTCTCGTATGTTTTCAGTCTTGTTCTGGGATCCGGATCGTTTACAAACGCCGGAATTCCTGTCATCTCATTTTGTTGATAGCAGTTCTCTACACCTTTATTCCAAGCATGGCAGACCAGTCTGCAGTTCATTGCAGCTTTTCTCCAGATGATGGCGTCATTGTCTTCCTCCTCATTTGAAGTTCTCCTCTCTTCATCCTCCTCATTTTCTTCTGGAGTGGGAGTGACATCATCACTGTTCCGACTCCAGTACGTCTCCCTCTCTTCATTCCTTCCTGCCAGGATGACCATCACCTTTGGAAACAGGAACTCCACCCGCTTTGCTCGGAGCAACTTCCAAAAATATGGTGTCGCGTTAACACAGCTGTTGGTGTCCTCCAGGTCATCTCTTAGCTTGTCCAGGACTTTCAGCCAAATCTAAAAAAAAAAATCATAATTTTAAATAAATAAATTATGGAACTATTACTGGATGTTAAAATCAATTATGTATTTATATTTGTTTAGTAATTTTAATTTTACCTCTTCCTCCAAAATATTCCGAAGATGCAGATTATCTGTTTTGTAAAGTTCCTCAGCTTTCTGGCTGCTATCCTCCTGAGACACTTGCACACCAAGAGGGTCTCCACCTTTCGTTTTGCATTTTTCGTTTACTGACATTTCCAGTTTAAAATTAATTAATTAAATTTCAAAAATAAATACAATCCAAATTATATATTGGACAATCCAATCCAATAATCAGCTGGGTTTGTTTACATTTTTTTTGAGAATGAGTACGTGACAAAAACCAAGTACACAATTGAATTGAACAGGTAGTGGAAGATGGCCCTCTGTCCCCAAAAAGTGGAAACTGGCCCCAGTCTCCAAACAGTACAAGTTGGTAGGTTGACCCAAGGTAGAACTTGGTTATGAAATAAAATAGGTAAACGGATTGGACAAGTTTCAGGATTGGAAGTTGGCTGTGTCGGTGATGTTAATTAACCTTTGTATTATTTGAACAAATTGTTATAACTGGCGTTGTATCATAAAAGAATGAACTTTTTTTTCAAAAAGAGGCCATGTCTAAAAAAACGGGTTTTGGACCAATGTCACTTGACAAAGTTACTCGCTTCTATCGATTGCATTGCAGCAATAATTCTTTTTACCCATTTAGAGTGCATGTAACCGTACTTCGGTAATTACCACCCAATTTAACCCAAACTCAATTGGTTCCTTCCAATTATCCACATAAATAGGAATACCAGGTTTCATCTGAATCTGTTGAGGAAATTAAGCAGGAGCTCATGCCAAAACTATGACCTTTATGACACCCTGGAGAAGAAATTGTTAGGTCAAGCCAACTCATACTTTATAAAACCATGTTTCTGGATAAGACCTTTCTGCTCACCAAAATTTAGCCGATTGTGTCGTGTTAATTGTTTTTTGGATACTTAACCCATCTTTGACCTGGGTCAACCGATTTGACCCAAAATCAATGATTCCTCTTTGCTACTATTTACTATGTATCTATTTACTAACAATCACATTTAAATCAGTTGTGCGGTTAAGACGCTAGAGCTCGAACGCAACGGTACGACAGGCGGGCAGACGGACCACCCATTGGTCATAGAAAGTTAACTACTATTTGTCAAAAACTTTACTGAGAAATACTTTTGGTTCAAATGAGTCTTTTTACAGTAACATTTATCCTTCTGAATGCATAAATATTAAGGATTTGAAATTAATCATAACTATCGACATATCGGTATCCGCTTAGAATGTTGCCTATTTGTTGTTTATCTTTGCCAACTCAAACCTTGCTGCAACAACTCAATCACTTCACTACAAAAATAAGGTAGCTATTAGTTTAAAATAAACATTAGTTTTTCGATTTCCATGTCCGTAAAGATTAGTAGCGTTTGATTACAAACCAAACAAATAGCTTTTTGTGTCACTTGTCAATCTGTTACCCTAATTGTTTTTGGTCATAATATTGAATATTACTTACTTAAATATAAACAAGGTAACTCACCATCAAGCAAATAGAGAACTCTAGTTCATTATATTATTTTAGCACTAAATTGTTCAATTAAAACTGTTTATTAATTGATAAAATTTATAATTTAGCGCAACACCTATTTCCCCTAAAACTAAATAGTGAGGGAGATAGCTAATACACTTACTAAGCGAGCTTCCTTTAACGACGAGTGTCCCATTTCCCATCAATCATCAGATTAATAATTTAAAGCACAATTGGTCGAATTTTTTAAAATTAGTAATTTACCAAAGTATATTAGCTTATTTCTCGAAAAATATACTTACTAAATATTAGTAGTTGTTAAATATTTAGTGTTTATAATTAAATGTAATTATTAGTCTAAGATTAAACTTCTATTTAATATTTTTCAAATAAGCACTTTTGAACTGTTTCGTTTAATCAGTTGTTCATCCTACTAAATCAAATATAAAGTTAGTAGTCAAGTATTGAAGAAATCAAACAAGTGGTATATGTGACGTTAAGAAAAATATTAAGTTTACTGACGGCAAGGCTTGTCGTAATGCAGTGTTGTCTGCAAATACACCAATATTCTCATCTCATTCACTCACTTATCTTGCTCTCTAATCACACAGGCATTTCTTTATTTAATGTGCTTTGTAATTCGTAATTAGTAATCGGACTAATAATTCAGTAACCTCTGACATATAACGACCACTTATTTACAAAGTAAAGCAAATGTATTCAATTGTGTTAGCTAAATAGTACCGACTATTGTATTGTAAGCAATTCCGACTCGACGGATATTGATTTTGTCGTATTAATACAAGTTGGCAAGAACTTTACATAAAACACATGAAAAATTCAAGTCAAGTTTATAGCAGCGATAATATTGGAATATATAAGGTTTGGTTAATGCTTTGCTTTATAACTCATTTGTAAATAGGAAAACTGCTAATTGGAAACCTGACTTTGTTTCAAGCGTAATGTGGTATAATCGATCACTAATTGGTAACTAAATGAAAACCAAAAGCATGCAGATCCTCAATAAGGCAATATACATGTACAACCGTCTGTTTGTTTTTCTTGAGTGCCCTCAATTTTTTTTACAAACAAGCATATTTTCAATTTCACCTAAAACTTTAAAAGCATCAAACTAATAACCTGATTTATTGAAAACTGCTCAAGAACTAGTGGAGTTAACGGCTCCACAAAATTTGTACTCCCAATATATATCTTGACAGTTTTGCACGATTTCTGGAAACGTCGAAACCATGCACATGGTTGAGTCATGCCGCTCTTAAACTTTATCTCTATAACATACCTTGATGCTTTGTACACATTTGCCGCACTGGTATACATGCATACAAGGACAACCCCAGCATTTACTGCGGTACACATAAATACAACCAACATTACCGGTGGTAGCTTAAGCCCAAAGTAGAAGCAAGCATATAAGCTTATCGTGTGCACAAACATTACAGACACAAGCACATCAGAAGTCATGTAACACGAGTAAAGTCTCCGATATTCGGTGCACATCACCTCAATTTCCCTGTACATTAGGCAAGTGTGCCGACTCGTTTTACCCATACCTCTTTCACGTTGAGCAATTTTCTTCCCGGTCAGTAAAATGTACAATTCTAAGCAATAGGTTTTGAGAAGCAGAACTAACGTCATTTGGAAATAACTTCCGCTTAGGAGAAAACTCCAATTGAAGTAATTTAGCCAAAAAACTACTGCTTTAGTCCAGACCTCATAAGCTGACCAAGTAGCTTGTAGATCTGTTCCGACATTACCTTCACATTGTGAAGTGACAATCCAGTAGCTACCCAAGTTTACTGGCATGCATGGATTTCGAAACAAGTCGACATGGTAGAATAATGGTACAGTCACACCGGAAACTTGCATGATTTTCATAACTGCTTTGGTGAGTTTGCTACCACCAGTATTGACCCCCGTTTGACCTAAAAATAAAGTATATATTTGAGCATACATATAACTTATACATTGCTCTAAATTAAAGATATACAATTTTACCATTTCTGTTGTTTTCAAACGCAAGCATTCCATTTAAATAAGCCACAATCAGTTCTGCCTTGGAACAAAACACATGATGGGTGTAAAGATGCAGTAGTATAGCGCAGAAAAAGAACATGCTGTGAAGTTTCACAAAAATGTCGCTCTTCTTCCATGTCCAGAATAATTGTAGCAACACAAAGAACCCAAATAGAGCACTTATGAAAAGTCTAGTTTTGTACACAAGTTGCTTACATTTGGACTTTAGTTGGAAACGATTTTGTTTGCTGTTCCACTGGAAAAGTAAACTGCCAAAGGTGTCAGTTACTCTCATATGTTCGATTAGTGAAGCAAGAAGGTTTTCAGAAATAAGCATTTTTTAAATTTTGGCTACGATCTGAGTTTCTAGAAAGCAGTTTCAGAGGAGTTTGTGTTGCTTCCATGCAGCTCTCAGAAGAAATAATGGAAATAATACAATCTCATATATTTTATGTCGGATTTATGAACGCTTTCGTACATGTCACCATTAGTAAAATATGTATAAAGGACATGGACATCTACTCTAAATAATAAATTAACTATGAGTTACTATTTTGATA
>JAQFZG010002115.1:0-17899 GCA_034695465.1 Entomobrya nicoleti
GTAAATAAATTAGCGATTGGTCAGGTGACTGATAAATCACCATGAAACAGAGGGATTTGGTGGATAAGACAGAGTGTTCATAGCAACACCGTGACCGCTTCGACCATCGTCCTTTCGTTCACCAAAAAGGAATGAAAAAATAAGTGTAGAACAAAAGGGAATTCCATTAGAATAGCCCAGCACAAATTTTCGTTTTTTTTTAAATTTTATAGATGCTATTAATACTTCAAGATGATAAGCTATGCTGTTTAAATGATGTGCCATTCTCCTCTACCAAAAAGAAAATCTTTATTTTAAATGAGAATCGTGATTGGTAATCACACAATCACAAACTTGACGTACATCCAACCGTCAGGATAGCTCCCCGTCATCATCGTCATTATATCCGCATCACTCTCGACATGAGCAAAAAATCAACAACAGTAGGCGTGTAATATATAAGCGGATTGACATTTGACTTACATTGTTATCAACTTTATTTCACGATTATTATTTTTTATTATAAAATTCAAGCAGCAGCATTTTGCTGAATCGAATCGAGCAACAGAAGTAGCTGTTGATTCGAAAAAGCAATATGGTACTCACGACGCAGAAGAATAAATAGTATTGCACCTCCTTATCCTGTGGCAATCAAAGAATCTGACTTAACAACCTTTTGTGTGGTTCCACTCGACACTCGGTTGAAAAATTCTATGTTGTAAATATTCTTCATCGACAGAAAGACGACATGCTTATTACTTTGCCAAAGAACCAAGAGGCTTTATTCATGCAAGTAGCAGATACAGAAGGAAAACTTATGATGATGATATTTTTCTTCGTTTGCTGGTGGTTTGGTGGCTGATGATCAACAGATCGCTGTTAACTTGCAATACTGCTCCTGCTACAGTAGCAATAAGCCACAGTAGCCATAAGCTTCCGTTTGATTACCTACCTACTTTACTACTTACCATGCATGCTCCAAACCAAACAACACCAAACAATATAGCACCAAGATATCACCTTCTTCGTCTTTTACCACTTTACCAGTATAACCACTTCACTAACGAAAAGAAGTTATATTGTTATTATTATTATTAGCATACCATATGCCAAATCCGATAATAAGACACCACCACCGGCCATTGTGGCAACTTAGCCATAAATTGTGCAGAAGTATAAGTAATAAAAAAGGAAGATGGATGCGAATGAAAAATGAAATAAAATAGCATTCGCTTTTCTTCTCGACAAGGATGGATGATAAATGTTTTTACCTTCAAATCCTATGAAGCGTTTTCAATTGTTTTCTTCTGGCTCTCTGCGTCTTCAGAAGCTGGGAATCATTGTACTTTGCTACTTACTTGTTTTTTTTTTCTTCATGGGTTATTTTTTGCTGGTGGCTTTGTATGTTAAAGTATTAAACGTTAAAAGTTGAGCGTGATTACTTATTATGCCAGTATAACACAACTGTTTTAAAAGCTTTAAGCAACTGTTTTAAAAGCTCCCTGCAGGGATAATTTCATCTTGATATGCAGAAGGGGAATATAACCGTGACTAAAAATCAGGCAGAAGCGCAAGATGAGTTAAGTCAGTAGTCGGATACTAAAGGCTGTATGATGGCTCCTGTTTTAACTTCAATTGGTAGTTAATTTTTTTAAGCAAATCCAATCTAATAGCAAACATGAAAGATTTTTTCGGGGGATTTCAAGTATTTTATATGCATAAATTGTTGAGTATGAAGCATATTGTGAAGTAACCTTATGCTACTAGTTGCTAGTTGGATTTTGGAAAAAATCATAAGTATATTTTATATAAAAATTCAAAAGTCATGCGTAAATTTATTTTTCTCGTTTTTAGTTCAGTTGCAGGCAGGTTTTTAAAAATCGTGAGTTTGTAATACAGTTCACAACGACAGGGACAGCTACACACGATGATCATGAAAATGATGATGATAAGAGATAATGATGGTTGTGTCAAATTTTAAAAATCTAGTGGGGATGCTGATGATGATGAAGTAGACTCAGAAGCTGGGTAATATATGGTTCTTTCATGGTGAACTGCACTGGTTCCTGAGAATAATCTTTGGATATGGCGATGCCATATATTGCCTGAGGTGGTGGTAATAAGAATCATAATTTATCCTATCAAAGTGTGTTACACCCAGATTGAGAAGCAGTAAAAGACCCAACTTTAACCCTAAATATCAATCTGATGGTGAAAAATAGCACCTGAAACTTGTATCTTCGTTTATTTTGAAACTCAAAGTGCCTTGAAAGTTGTAGCCACAAAGTTTTGTCTAATATTCAAAATTTAAGCGCGCTAAAACTCAACAATAGTTACTTGTTTGAGTTTTGCTGGTGTCACTGTTGACTTCATTAATCTATATATTCTACACACTACATGCATTCTGTTTTATTTATAAAATATCTAATGTCCCATTTACGTGCTCTCATTTCCTTTCCTTTCATTATTACCTCCACAATCCCACTAGCCCTTCGCAAAACCCCTGAAAATCCATCCATCAGCAAACCATATCATTAAACCACAAAAATCAAATCCCATGTAAATGCTTCTGCCACAACTACAACATTCCATCTAACACTTTTCTTTCTTTTATGCGGTGGGAAATCTAGTATCCAGTTACTTTCTACTTGTAGCCGTATACAAACTATATACATAGCGTCTTGTATATCAATACACAATACCCATTTACAAATGGACAAGCAGTCTCGCAAGACTTTCTTCGTGTTCCTTGTTCTATGTACCTATTTCTATTTTCTGTCATGAAAAACAGGGTTGCTAAAAAGTTAGCAGTCCCGTCCTTCCTTCCCAAAGCTATTCGCTCCTTCATTCATCCATCCAACTAGCAATCCTGCGAAATTCTCACACAATGAAAGCATGTACAAAGCTGCATACAGTGAATGCAACGTAAAAGTACAGAATTGCTAAATCTCGTACACACCACTGCCACACAAGAATCTGTTTTTCTCAGTTCACTCCGTCTCGTAAAAGGAAAGGAGTGAGAGAGTTAGTGAAATCTGAAGGAGAAGAAGCATGAATCAGGATTAAGTAAACAGAGAGACATTGATGGATTACCGTAGAAAACAAGGTGATAAATCGTTATTCAATACAGTGCGGCTGATACATTTCATTTTCACACTTACACATACATTATACACAAGTTGTCGTTCCTCTGATTTTACAATATGCATATAGTGGGAAGTGAAAGAATGAAAAACACAAGAGAGCAAGTGTACTGACACTTTGTAGTAAAACAAGGCTTGGCATAATATCGTTTCTCTATTCATTACTACAACATAAAATAAAGCAACAGCAGTGGCAGTACAAAAATGAACTATTTTACTGATACGACCGACGATGGCAAAGAAAAAATATTTTAAGAGAAACTCAGAGAAAAATACATCATGTTTCTTTTTTGGATATGCATATTAAAATGTGAACACGACACAACAATGAACAAAAAATGGCAAGCGAAAGCAGTGGTGGTATAGTAGAATGATGTCGATTATAACGAAGAAAAAGAAAGGAAAATTCATAAAAAAAGTAAAACAATCAGAGCATTTAAGAGAGAATAAATGAATGATCGTCTCATATGCAGCATGCAGAGCTTTTCATCATGTCATCGTTGTGCACTTAGCACTTGTACCCCAACTAAAGTATCGGATAATAATAATGGTACAAAAACTAATATTGATCCAGATCAAAAGGAAAAGGGTTAGAAATTTTGTATTGTGCTAACAGCCAACCCTATACAAAGAACAATGCTTTTTACCTATTTCATTATCATCATGGCTGATGGGTGATTGGTGATAATGATGTGTACTGTGTACAAAAAGATTTGGGAACCTCCAAGATGATAAACCCTTTCTTGTTTTTAATGTCAGCAGAGCTAGAGTACACAATAGAGCAATAGAATATTATTTCTCTTTTAATATAATGTATCGCTTTTTTATCAAGGAATAATCTATAAACGAAATGATGTCAGCAAGTTATTATATGCGAATGCATGCACGCCTTCTACCCATCTGTTGTTTTACGTATATTACTTTCCAGCATTTTTGGTGTTCGTTGTCCCTTGTCCCGAACCGAATAAGTTACATGGAGCATGGCATGAACATCGCCACCACCACCACCGCCGCCGTCAAAGACAACGGATGGATGGATGGTGAATGGAATAAGTACAAGGAAAGGGTTCCATCCATCCAGCAGCACCAAACATGATCATGATGATGATCATGAGGAGTAGCAACAGAAAAAAAAGACAAAGTCATTGTTTTGATAGATGTTAGTTTTAGCAGAGCAGTGTAAAGCTGTTAGTTGTACATATACTATAAGATATGAGAATTGCACAATACACACGTTTTACCCACTCCCCAATAATTTATGTTTGCTTCCAAGAAATGTGTTCTTTCATCATCATTATCGTCGTATCATCATCATCAAAGCAAGCGTAAATCAAGGAAAGGGTTTTTTTCTTGAAGGAAGCTGGAAGCATTTGTCCCTGTCAAAATGAAATTACAAAAATGACACTGGTAATAGTCGTGTAAGTAAAAATGACTTGTCTTGTAATTTTCTCCGAGGTAAAAACACTACTACTACATAGGTAGGTAGGCTGGTAGGTAATGTAATCGCATGCGTTTACATTTGGTGGGTGTGTTTTTCTTGTTCCAAAAACCATGTTTAAATAATGATAACGTGTTTCCAGTTTAAACTATCACTCCTACGCTTTTGAAATAAAAAGAGAATTTGAAATAAGGCTGTGGAGGAGTGCATACAATAGGCTCGTTTTAAAAACTTCATATGTATGTATGATGTGCAAACTTCATGAATGATTCAAACCAAGAATATTGCATGGCTTAAACAAACAAACTTTACAAAAAAAATTGGCGTATGAGCAAAAAAAAATGTTACAAGGGAGTTACAAAAATATGTAAAATAGAGTAACGAGAAAGTGTACTTTTTCACATCAGTTCATGCAGAAATCATACAAATTGAGTAATTTTTTGTCTGTTTTTTGGTTGCAAGTTTTAATAATTGGCTTGTTTCGTGCCAAGTTTGTCATTCGAGGCAATTATGTTATTCATCCATACTCCTCATTCGTCTCCTCATGCCAAATTTGCATGTTAAGCAGGGACGCAATGTTTTACCTTTATTAGATTGCATGCTTCTACAAAGTTGATAAAATATAATGGATGGTACGTATTTTCCATATATAAATCTGCTCAACTCTACAAATTATTTCAAACTAATTTAAATTCCAAAATCAGTGCCCCTTTCACCAAAAAATGCTAGAGAAGCTGCATTACAACAATGCTTGCACAAACAGTCATCATCATCTATTAAACCCAACCCCATACTACTACCACATATAATGCACCGTACCGCTTCTGTACTGTATTAAAGTATAGATATCACCTTCAAAAAGTCAACGTTACTGCTACAACTTCATAATTGCTAAATAAATCATACCATTCAAAATATATTTATATCTAAACTGAATATCCAACTGTCAAAAGAGGAAGCAAAAAGCAAACTAGTTGGTCATCTTTTTTTCCTGAATATGAAACAAGGTGTGCAACTGCTGGCGAGGCGAACTATATTATAACGTAAAATTTTCCTTATGGGTACATATGTACATAATTTGATTATTATTACTTTGAATCACACAACTACTGCTTCTCTTTGAATTTTCATTTAATGGTAATATCTATAAACTATGCAACTTTTATGCTATACTTACCGAATCCTCTTTCTAGTCACAGTAGTCTCCCTTACACGAATACTTTTGTTCAGGTGACTCTATAAGAGCTTATTCCATTTCTGACTGGTTAGCTACGCAAGTAAACTATTATGGTTCAGAAAATGAATATGTTCAAAATTACAATAAATAATGGCAGGTTTATAACTTGGAATAGACATTTATATACACATGAAATGTATATGCGTTTGTAATAATAATTGTACAACTAATAAAAGGGGTAAACAATTTATGATTTTGTATCACTCTTTTTATTCTATGTTCGGTTCGCTTGTTCATATTCTGCTGAACATACGCTGCCGAAAAGCCGAACTCTATTACATTCAAAGCGTATAAAGGTGTCAGTGAAACGGAATAATGGAGCTTGTTTTGCTACATGTAAATCATATGGTTGTTGTAAAGTTTTAAGGGAGACTTGAGACTAGGCATTATATCGTATTGAAATATTGCGGAATAATAATAACAATAAAGTAACAAACATCAACCACAACCATATCATCATCAAAAAGGCTCACCACACTATCACCAAAAGAAATGAGCAGTGTTTGGCTTTAATACTTGTTATTGTCCACATCATAAAATATGTCATCGCATTATTGCCTTTGTGCTATCACCAAACAAACCAAAACTAGTAACCAACTATTGAAGCCGAAGCTACCAAAAGCAGCAGAAGCAAGACTCTTTTTTATATTTATTACTAAATAGGTATTGGCTTTACCAATTTAATCCTCTACTTAAAATGTTGCGGCTATTGGTCATCACTATCATCAAAAGCACCCTTCCATTCCAACTTCCAGCGCAACATGAAAGAAAGCATGAAAGTACGTAACTTATCATCTTTCTGCTGTCAGTTGAAGGTATATATTTTAGTGTAATTTGACCATGCAGTAATATGATTCAATTTACCCGTGTAACGAGGTTTTAGTATTACAGCCTAATATCACAAGAATATCAGAGACGTCAAGCTGGTTTTGAATTCCCTTGTCCGTAACGTTAGCTCTGATCTCTCTGATCACAAACCATTTTTTCTATTTTTTGCTTACGACTACGATTATGATGACAATGACGATTACGCGTAATAATAATGAGTATGAGAAGATATGATGATGTTGCTCACATTTCAACGTTTTCATGTGTTCAAAAATGAAATGATAGCACTAAAAAAAGTCTGTGTGCATAGCATGTATACATGCTTCAACTTTTACCATTTTAAAGTCTATCATCCATAAAATGTTGTGTTTTGGTCATATATTTAGCGAAAAGTTTCTCATATGGTAAAATGACACGATGACAGGAATCCTTTTCTGCACTAAAACTCATCTCATTTAAACATGCCCGGAGTGTAGAGATAGCAGAATGTTTCATTTCTCAACATCATCATCATCCTCCTTGCCTCTATCAACTTTCGTTATACAAATTTAATACTTTGTCTTTCTTCACTCTATAATATCTTCCGTTATTAGCGTATTCATTTATCCTACTCTGTTCTTTCTAATAACAAATATTACCCAATGAAAAGTCCTTCTGTAATAATATTATGAATTCTTATAACGCGATCACTTCCCTTTTGAAGGTACGCCAAGAAAATTCTTTCCCAGGGCTTATAATAATACTTTTCAGATAGGAAACATTGTGGACTTTTAGATATTGCGCTTTTTGCTAGGTACTTCTCCACCCAAATCTAACATAACATGTATTTAATACAAGGAGACAGAGAGTCATTTACCATATGGATCATGGAGCTGTTGCACTGCACACAAGAATGAAAAAATGCTTGTTAAAATCTCATTTATTCCATATTGTCTGAGCAGCTGTCATTTACAACTTTCTAGATTTTCTTTTAATGCGAAAAACGCAGCATCCCAAAAGCATGGACCAAAATTATAGATGAAAAAGGATAACCAAACCTCCAGTCCTTCGCAGCATTTCTCTTAAACAAAAGCAAATACATGTTTTGCTACAGAAGAGGAGGAAAAGGCCAGTTATAATAGAGCTTATTAATATGGTGGATTGCACTACCCTATCATTGAATTTTTCTCAATTTCTAGTAGACATGGTTGGACCCTAACTGTGCAGCACGTGTAATTATATATTCTCAGTATATCCGTTGTCCGTTTTACCATTCGGAGAATTCAGGAAGAGCCCGCAACAAAGTTAAAAGTTAGCTAGTGAGAGGACGTGTAATAGCTTCAACTCATAACTTATTATGTACATATCGTAATATTTATGTGTACACTCATAAAATTATAATAAAATACGGTATAATAGTATGCAGTCATCACTTCTCCCTGGATATGTGGGTACATTATAAAGATAACCATATTGCACACAAGTAATAAAGTATGTATAGTTAATCGGTTTTCCTATTATTACTTAACCAAGTAATAAAAGCTAAAAAAAAACATGTTTCATAATGTTCCATTTTTGCCTTTAAGCAGTATTTTCCTGAAAACTTAAAGATTGCCACTTTCTCATTAAAAAAACTCATGTGGTGAAGTAACAACGTCCCTTTGTGAACAAGATATAAAATATATACTACACAGATAAGGTACAAAACCAAATTACCTTGACCAGCGATTTGGTAAAACATTATAAATCGTTTATTTTGTATTCCTGCTCTTGAGTTATGCTATTCCTTTTATTTTAAACGAATTACTTGAACCCTATGAAAAATCAGATCACTTCGGTCCAAACAAGCAGAAACGAAGGGTTTTACGATGGATCATCATGGTATCATCATAATCATGCATGTGTTCCCTCTCCAAGTTCAGATTTGAGATCGCATGATGAGATGTGATGCAGCATAAAATGAAATCTTAATAGTAGGCTGTGCATTACTCGTCTTTCCCCGGCATCCATCATCATCATCCTCATCAGACCACTTATTTTTTCCAAGAAATAATTTGATTATACTTTCAACATTCACAACAACACAGCAAGAGTTCAGGATTAAAGCGGTCTCAATGTTCAATATCAACCGACCCTTTTTGCGCGTGGAAAATACGTGTATATCACAAAATAAGGAGAAACCAACCTTCTCTGTCTTATTTTATTAGAGAGGGAGACGACGACCAACATGAAAAATGCCAAGCCCCGGTAATTGTAGCAAAAATTGGATTATATTACTAGCAAGGAAAAACAATTTGAAATACAGTAAAGCAAATGTAGCATGTTGCATATCCCATCTAGTCCATCATCATAAAAAGCACAGCAGCAAGAATAATTTTATTGTTTTTTGATGCACACAACAAAGTCACGGGGAATTATTACATAGAGCAGACGCACTGAAGATATGATATTATTATTAGTGAATATTAGATACAAACTAACATTGTTATTGTTATAGGCCATAATGGCCTGGTATGCATAAGCGAATTATAGTTTTACAAAAATGACGTAGCAGAGGCAGATATTAGTTTACCGGGAAGGTATATCAAGTACCAGTCAAATGCTGTTTAAAGCATGTAGAGTGAAATATGATGTAGATTCAAAATCGTCAAGAACCTTATAATGAAAAAATGAACTGATAAAACACTCCGACTTCTCTTATAGTAAATGTCCATTTTAATCAGTGCCATTGTCCTTGTGTTGCAATACCTATTATTTTTCCCACATTAGCAGTCGTAAAGCCTTTATTATGCTCACCATATTATGAGCCCAACAATGAGTTGAGTATTAAGAAGATAACATAATGGAAAATATGGAGATATGAAAAATAAGCAGCAAAAGACAAAGAGCAACAAAGGAGAAGAACATCTCGAAGAACAAACTACGCTATAATGTACGTCCCCATTCACCATTGTTATGAATCATCTCGTTTTCGGTAATAAATGTATTTATGATTCTCTGCATTAGCTTCAGCTCTTAATGATATTATTTATGTCTATAAAAGCATAAGTCTTTAAAAGAAGACGTTGCAACTGCAAGAAGGAAGCAAAAAAAGAAATGAGCTCGACGATACGATGACTTAAATCTTTATTGCCATACGTTTGTCTTTCTCTTTCTTTTAATAATGTAATGTTCACTGAGTATTCGTAAGCTACTCTACAATGTTGTTGTTACTATCCTCCTATTAGTGAATAAGCTTCAAGAGAAACTATTACTGTAAACTTAAATGAGCAATTTTTATGAACTCCCATGAACAAAATCCAGCTCAAATACTGTTTTGCGTTGTGCAATTATGATTAAAGAAAAGACATGTGTTATGGGAGTAGTGACGCAGTGCATTGGCATTAAACCACGGGAGCACTTAGGGCTTTCATTATTTAATCATTTGTAAAATTCCTCAAATGATAATTTTTCAACATTCAAAGGTAAAGAAACAAGCTACGAAAATTCGTGTTTATTCTCCTCGATCTTTTTGGTTTTATACTCCAATAAATGCAAGCATTTGACTTTGAATTTACGAACTTGAATTTGCGAAGACGGAAAAGTGCATATAGTTTTCTGTTCACGTAATTTGTTCCGAAATATAAAAAAAATCAAAAACAATATACACGATTGATTTAAAGATCCCACGTTTTGTAAGCAATAAAAGACAAAACTTGTTAAAATTCTCCCTACCGTGCCACTCAACAGAAACAGACAACTCTTGTTTTCCAGGCCCCATGCACCAAAAATCATCTTGTATAAAAGCTTCTAATAAATGTAGATGGACAGACTAGACCTTTTTTTGATAAAAGGATTTTGTATTTGTTAAATTTGATTTGATACCTGTCATGAAAAATGAAAAACGTTACGAGAGCGATACTTTCATTTACTATTACTTCATTCATCTTCATTTCTTGGATTGGTTTATCTAGACGAATAAAAATTATCTCTTCAATTTCAACCAAAGTCAGTAGAATCCTCTGAACAACTCAGACTAGGAATCTAATAGATCATTTAGAAGAAATCGCATTATATGCGAATCAATTTGAACTCTCTCTCTCTCTCTAGCTGTCTAGCTATGCACAACCAACACATTTTTTTCTTTAAAGATAAATTGCTTTACTGTTGTGTAAAAATACAAGTGTGACTTTGGGTTGTAAATCATTTTTGTTTTACGAATGTATATTTGTGCTCAGAAACGATAGTGTACTTTCACGAAAACAAATGAATATGAACATGAGAAAAGGAATCGTTGTCAGCAATCAAGTTTGATTTTCGATTCCTTTCAATATTTTGTAACTAGAGAATATGTTCAAATAACATGTGACAGTTGTCGTTCACTTTAATACGAAACGTATTGATAGAAAATGGAGCATAAAAACTTTCATAAAATGTTACCACTTTTTTCTAAAGCAAACTGACACTTGTTACTCATTTACGTATGTTTATTTGAATATCGTTGTTGAAGTTGCAGTCAATTTATTTTCACCCCGCCGCAAGGAATATTGTTTAGCTGTTAATTTTCAGTTCCTGACAACCCCTTTATTTTAAATATATGAATTTTGTTATACCATTACAGCTTCGAATATCGATTATTTTTATCACCACCTGCTCGTGTTTGATTTTAATAATTATTTCTCCTCACTCCCTGCATTGTTTGATATAGAAGTAGAACATCACTAAAAAATAGAACAAAGTTTTTGCACATTGATTGATTTGATTTATTTTTTATTACTTGTCAAGTAATTACTTGAGGTCAATAATATCAGTTAGCAATCATTTCATCACAATAATTACTCGATCAATTCATCATTTGATATTGATAGCCTCGTTTTTAATTCCGTTCATTATCATCAATCATAATCTTTTTGATTATTGAATGTATCGACAGCACCAGAAATATGCAGTATGATGTATGAAGAGAATGATCTTCTTTATATGGACAAATGAGACGCACTCATTGCATTGGTTATAAGTGTTGTAGATGACTGTAGGTCCAGTCGTAGTTACTTATTATGATGTAAATATGCTTAGATATTTTAAACAGTTTTATCTGCAAGAAACAGTCCATTTCAAGATGCAACTTTATTAATTCCAGAATAAAAAGTCGATAAAAACGTTTGAATAAGAACTGTTTAAGACCAAAATTTTAGCGGGCTATAAATATTCTAAAATGATACTTTTAGTTTTCATTATAGTCATTCATTATCGTTTTATTTCAGCTGAGTGAATACTTCGTCTAAACAATTACTTATATTTCAGGTTCACATGCATATAATTGTATGAATCGTTTTCACTGAATTGAAGTAAACCGGATAGGGTAAAGCTTATTAGTTTTAATGTATTTATGCGAATCAATAGAAGTCAATAATTGGTTTCCCATTTGCAAACACGACTAGACGTAACCCAATTCAGTGTCTTTGAAACAATATTAGCAAGGTAAACTAGTGCCAGTTATGAGCTCATTTGTATGAAATCAGCGGGCTATCCAACATTTCACGAGCATGAGTAACAGAAAACGTATTAAATGGAAAACGGGTACGATGTTTTTCTTGGTATAAAAGCAGAATCAAATTGGATATCAGTACAATAATTATTACTACCAGCTTTTATTGTTATAATCATCTCAACTTTTTTGCAAACGTCGCAACCTTTTATACCAATCTTCTTCGTAATATCGTTTCATCTTTCTAACCTCTTCTGGATATTATTGGCTTGTTTGATCTAAGCTTAATAGTGGTTTCGTCTTTCAGTACTTCTTTTGTGAGCTGCTCGTCTTCATTTCTTCCAAGTTTTTCATTGCTGATAAACTATCTCACTCGATACTTGTCCGAAGAAACTGATTGTCGAAAGCCAAGTATAATAGTAAGAAACGAAAACTTTTCTATTATTCACTTTGTGCCTCTCCTCGTACTAGCCAAGCCAATCTGCTACTGAATGAACATAATCATACGTAATACTCACTACTTCCAATGCCACAATTAAGAAAACCAAAATCTTACACACATCTGTCTTCGAAATAAGTATGTATATGTAATAATGATTCATGATATCAACATCATCTTCTCTGCTCATCATCGTCGTCACAGAGTGGTCATTCATATTATTATTATCATTTTAACATAGCCTTTTGGGTGTGCATGTTAATATATAGGTATGGTTTTTGTAGCTTTCTTCTTGGAAAAAAACTAGTGTAACATGATTTGGCGTGGCAGACAACAGCACAAAGCAGACAGGCACACACTTTTCATTTTTTCACACACGAACAACATTTGAAATTTTGTTGAATTCTAAGTCTTATAGGATCGTAGTTGTGGCAGTTGTTCTAGCTGTGCTGCTGCCGAATTGTTGTAAAACAAGAGCGTAAAAACCAAATTCACAGCATCAGCTTAATAATCATCACTACGTTATTATATGCCAATAATACTTTAATGCGGATAGGTTTTTTGCTTAATTCAATGCTCATTATCATTATAATATTATGTGCGTAGTGCTGAGTATTTCCCGAAAGAATTCGTCAGTTTGTTTTCGCAGAAATTGATAATAACCGGTCAACAATTCGATAAAAATTCTTTTCTCGTACTGGTTTAATGGTTGATCCTGCTTTTTCATATTTTTTTTACCTATGAGTAATTCATACATGAAACTAGATCAACTAGCTTGAAAATTATAGATTCAGCATTTTTTTGCTAATAATTTAATGTGAATGATAATGATGAACGTAATCTGATCAAAAAGTCAGCATCATATTATATTGAAGGTGTTACCAAGTACATGTTGATACCAATTTTTAAAAGCCAAAGGTGTACAGCTACAAGTCAACAGCCATCACCATTTCATACACACTTCATTACTTACAAATTATTTGTATTTTTTCGGATGCCAGCATCACAGTTGTGTTATTGTTTTATTCATGAAGTAGTAAATGTAAATGAGGATGAGTAAACAAATTATCCCCACAATGAACCATCACCACCACCAACAACGTTAGCACCACATCATTGAAAAAATACTTGTATATAACTGCTTATCAGCTGGTGATAAACAAATTGGCACTGAATCACATTTAAGAGGGCTCATCAATAGATAAAAACGTCAATCAAGTTTAGTTTCGGCACATCATCATCATCAACTGTTGGACGATGGAAAGGACGTGATGAAGATGAATGAAGAAACAAGGGCATACATACCTTTTAAATATTATGCATGGATACTTGCGTATCGGAGTGTAAAATGAAATGGAACATTAGTTTCGGCTACAGATCAGCCAGTCTATATTATGTTCATCACACGTAAACGAAATGATGATTCATGCTCATCTCATTTAAATTGATACCAGACTTGATGAATGAAACCGCATCAAATCAATCCATGATAGAATCAAGATTCTTTTTTTGTTTCAACGTCAAGCAAGAATTAAAATAGGCTGCTGCTGTCGTTTTTATCTGAGAAGTTAATTGGAAAATTGATCGAGGGGCTTTTTTAATTTGACTGATTGAAACTGTCAATATAAAGCATACTGAAAAGGGAATATTGTAGTTCACGCTAATATTTTAAATTAATCTTTACAACCAAAAGATTAATATTTAATTTGATCTTCCATTAAAAATTGTAAATGCAAGCGGTGCTACAATAAGGGCACTGCGGTGAATACAAATTTTTAATTAGAACTTCAATCTACTAAATTGAATTTCAAGATGTGGAAAACTAAGGTAAAAAACATACTGTGCACAAACATTGCTCAAGGGTTATTTACCAAGTTCATCTAAATTATGTCGGGCATTACCATATGTGGTGTTTTAAATGACACCTGCTCCCATCCATTTCCCTACCGGTTAGCCATTACGATGAGGTGTGGAGGCGGAAAGCACAGAGAGAGCACAGTACCAACTAATTGGCACATATAACACTTGGGTTGAAGCCGACATCATATGCAACGTAACTCGACTCACGATAAAATGACCGGCAGACTAGTGATCTATTAGCTAGTATTCACTCACCACGCCGTCATCACCATCCCCATCATTTCAATTAGCAACTCTCCCTTTCTATCCAGATATTTCATTGTTGTTTGTGTTTTTACGATGTGGTAGTGGTCTGTACTGTAGCTTGCAAGGAAAGGAATGTCTGGGATAGTGATAATGCTGATGATGGCGATGACATCAACAGCAAGGTTATGTAAGCATAAACATCATCCCCCTCGTCAATCCCATCATCACATCATCATCTAAAAAGATGCATGCATGTGGGAAGGGGAAATACCGATGAAAAAAGAGGAAGGAACGGAAAACATTAGATAAAGTATCAGAATGAATGAATGCATCAGTTGCATTGCATCAAGAGAAGCTTTTTGTAATCAAAAACAAACATGACGAACAAAAAAGGACAAGAGCTGAGCCGAAAACAACGAAGAGGAAGAAAAACATATCGCAGTGTTGATACTTCCTTTTAACACATCCGTTTTCACCCTTTCCTTTCTTTGCTTGCTTGTTTCTCTCATTTTGCTTTTCTATTATCCACATACTTGTTTACACCAAGTTACAATCGGTGTGACGCTGCCTGCAGTGCAGACTGCGTGAAGAAGAAGGATAGTGTCACAGTCACATGAACGGGAAGATATTTCATTCAGCCGACAAGATAACTTCACGTAAATAAGATGAAAGGATAGGTAATACAAAAAAACAAGAGTTGAAGTTGAGGTTTGCTGTCGTAAGACTGGTCTAGCTATCAAAACACGAAAGTAGGAAAAAATGACTATTTGGTACAAATTAGGTAATATGATACAAAAACAAACCAAAACAAGTACAATGACAAAAGGGTATTATGTCTTGCGTCTTCTTTTTTACTGAATGGATAAATGAGGTAATAAGACAGATAGGCAATTTTGCATGGTTGGCTAGTTAGCTTTTGTGTAGGGATGTTTTCATTATGGATTAAAGTATAATACGTATGCTTATGGAACGTTGCGTTGTTCCATAGCACAACTTGGGAGAAAATGACGATTTGTGTTAACAGTTACAGTGCTAACAGCCAAGATGGTTTGAATTTAATAAAAATAATAATAAAAGCATGGACCAGAAGATGAATACCTGGAAGTAATACAGAAAGTTTCTAACGAAAATGTCATGCTATCTAGTAATATCATAACCATAATCAATGCATGGCAATAACAATATAACCAAAAAAAGATGGCAGTGGAAAGGAGAGCGTATAATATCGTGGTTTTTATATCTTGTTTTCTTACAATACAAGATGGTTATGTGGTAAAATTTGTGAGTATGCGACACTAGTAGCATTAAACCCTTTTAGAGGTCGGATTAAGAAGTAAAAGTCGCAGTTCAAGAAAATATTTTACTCTACTGCGGACAGCTAAAGAGACAATAATAAAGTAGGGGAACGGGATGGATGTCATTATTGTCATCGTAAAGTAAGGGAAAAGCAGCGAGCACAATTGTATACAGCTCTCAACAAGGAGATCTTCGTTTAGTGGGTGATGTCACTTGCCCACAGAAAATTTAGTTGCTGAATCTAAATCTTTTAAGAAGAACTTTTGCACTTTGGAACTATTACACATGCGTTTCATCTAGCTCTTTTTCCTTATAGTAGCATTCGTGATTGAATGATGCAATTTAATTATTTCCACAAAAATTTACAGAGAATGCATCAGGTCACAATTGTATGCATGTTGACACCTACTGTTGCTGCTTTGTTGCCTTGTACTGTCTTTTTCAGCAAGAAATGTGTACCTAATAAATTTTATGATACGTTTATGTATGTAATCTTCGTTTCGGAACAATCAAACATTTGAAGGAAAAAATACGTGAGAAAGAGCTCTGTACCTTGAACTCTCTTTTAACAAAAAAAATATACACACATTTTAGCCGGAATATATCTTGCTTTTGTTTAATCATTTTATTGCATGTGATAAACCAACAAAAGATATTTTATCTTGATCATGTTATTTTTGTACTTGCAAGTATAGTTTTATGATACTATATTGTAGTTTTTTAGTTTCAAAGATTTGATAGTGCATCTTCTTCAAATTAATTTTTAAAGTATTCAATATGGGTTACAAGTTTACACGAGTGGATGTATAACACCCATGTGCATAGCAGGTAGCAATTTATTTATTACTTTTATTCATATTACTCTTACCCAATGTGTTAATCACAAGGGCAAATAGAATAAAATGGGAAATATTTATGACTTTCTTTTCTCCTTGTTAATCCCTCAGACAGAACACAATTATGACCAGAAATGTACTAGAGTTGTTATTCTCATCATATCCATAAGAAGCATGGAAGACAATTGTCCATGTGGAATCACATGAACAAAGGAATGGCTTTGGTGATGGAGTTGAGGAGGAGGAGGAAGTGGGGAAAGCTGAGACAGTGGAGGGAAAGTAGCAGTGTGGCTTTCCAGAATTTTCTTGTTTTGTCAGCGGTGCATTGCATTGCCTCGTTTTTATGTAATGTTGTCCGTTGACTCCTTTTTTTGGCTTTTGGGATGCGTGTGATTTTGTGAATTGTAAGCAGTACAGATTTGGCTGTGACTGCAGAGGTTGAATGTAGTTTTTGGTTGTGAATTTTTATGGAAATAAAAATTGTTAAAATATTAAAAAATTGACTACTAATCGCGTAGTACCCGCACTGATAGTGTGCAAATTATTGATTAGGGATTTGGGAGCATTTTGATATTTAGTTGGGGTTTGAAGCATAATACTAAAGTGTATTTTTATCTGCTGGCCTCATCATTTAGAATCTTACTCTCGAGCATCCCGAGCTGTCGAAGTGTCATTGGTCCATCGAGCCACGGATATCAGTTCTTGGAGCGCAGTTCCGTGTATTTTTTGAAGAGAAGTCATGACAGGAAGGACGCCGCAATCTGGAGGGAGGGGGATAAGGAAAACCCAACCACCGAGCCGACTTACTTATGATGTTCTCGGCAACCCAGGCGACCATCAAGGTCAAAATTATGGAGCAGTTGGAGCTCCCCATGGTCAAGGTTTTGGTCAACAACCAGGTGATTTTGGAGATGCGGAGGGAGGCATTCCCGCCGAAAGTCAAGTTGGAGGTGCCGACGGAGGAATTCCAGTAGGAAATCAAGTTGGCGTAAATGGAGGTGGTCCTATAGGAGGACAAGTTGAAGGAGCCGGTAAAGCCACCAGCAAGAAAGCAAAAAGCATTGCTACAAATGCATCTGCAGCGTCAGTCCGTCTACGTCAAAACGATTTGGAGGCGATGAAGAAAGCTCAAGCCCTCAATGAAACGCTAG
>JAQFZG010002116.1:0-17898 GCA_034695465.1 Entomobrya nicoleti
AATATTTTTAAAACAGAATCGGTTTAATTAGTAAATATACAATTCAGTTCTAAGATGGAAATGAATGAAAATGAAATGAACCATTAAAATTCTACACATTCATGTCTGGCTAAATGACATTTCCTATCGTTTAAACATGCATACATGAATCATTTATCCTGATTGTATTTTCCACACTGGAAAAATTCGACTAAATACATTTCCATAATACAATTGCATCAAGGTTCCCCTATTATTTATACTCGTTATTATGTTATGAAATTTTGTAAAGATTAAATTTTGGAACCGTAACTAATGCCAATAATTTTTTTTATTTCGAAGAAATAAAAATCGAGTACCAGAACAAAACATTGATTTTGGAGACTTCCTGGATCGTAGAACTATGTATTACAGCCTCTGTCATAAGTATAGATGCACAAACGTTCATTTAAATAATTTGTGGATCAAAGAGTACTGAGAAAAAGTAAGAAATCGAGTGCTTTCAGCCATACTACCATATGAAAATAACAATTATCAAGTGAAATCAAAGTAAGCCATTTCAATTAAGTCTAAATAGCAAATACTTACCGAAACTTGTGAGAAAAAATGCTCCAAAAATTTAAACTTTGTATCAATAAAATGGTCTTTATACGAAATCATAAATATTGAGTACATACACATTGTTACCGTTAAATTGTATTTCTTCAACCCTATTTATTATGTCATTAATTCTACACTTTTCAATACACCATATTTAACAAAGATAGAATTATGTATATACCTATTTCCATATTTATTTACGGAGCAGCAGAAGCATAAGGGTTAACTGCTGATGATCCTGCATTTTGATGATGTGAATGATGAGCCGCAGCGGCGGCAGCTGCCGCTGCTGCTGCAGCAGCATTTCCTCCCTGGACTGCATAGGCAGCATAAGGGGAAGTTGCCTGATTAGCACTACCTTGTTGATGATGTCCAGCAGCAGCTGCCGCTGCCAAATAGCTGGACGTATAAGGATCCAAATGAGCCAACGCTGCAAAAGCTTGCTGCAGTTGTTGTTGGTGATGATGACTTGCCTGAGATGCTGTTGCTGTTGATCCTCCAGATGGGTTATAGTGGTGCACAGCTTGAGAAGATTGTGTGGATGCAGAGCCCACCTAAAATTAAAATCAAAAGATTTGTATAAAATTTTAGATTAAAAAATATTGCAATTTAGGTAGAATGAAAGGAAGTTACAAGTTACTTTGGATTCTTTTGTCAGGAAACGTACCACATTGGCGCCACCCCCACCAGATAGCGCTGAATTACTTCCAGCACCCGCATTAGCCGCTGCAGTCATTGTCGAATTGGTTTGCGCTGCACTGGAAACTGCTATTTGATATTGGTGATAAGCCGCCGCATTATTAGCTGCTACCGTAGCAGCATTTCCTCCGGAAGTGTCGTAATATTGAATATGGGATGTTCCTTGTTGCGCCGCTTGTTGTGCGGCTATAGCCGCCGCTAATGCTGGAGAAGTGGTAGCAGTTGAATATCCATTATTTGCTGCACTTTGTTGATGCTGAGCAGTAACATGTGTGGCGTAATGAGGTTGATGTTGCAACGTAAATATTTGAGAGCCACCGTAAGCTGCTGCGGCAGCAGCCGCAGCTGCTTGTTGTGCGGCTGCCTGAGTTTGAGATTGATGCTGTTGTTGCGCCGCGGCAACGGCGGCGTGATATAAGTAGCTTGCTGTTGCTGGAGATGTTGCGGCTGATTGTGATGTGGGTACTAATTGTGCTGCATTCACTGCGGCTGATGGATTATGAACAACGGATGCCTGGTTCAAGGCAGATGCGGCTGATGGAGTTAAGCTGTTAAGGTTGAGATAAATTTGACAGAAAAAAATCAAATTAATAAGTTGTTAATAAAACAGTTATTTTCGTTCAAACAGTTTATAAATTTACGAGCAAACCACACAGTCACCTCTATAGCATCAAAGTTATTTTTATAAAAATAGCTTGATAAAAACATATGTAATTCCCATCCCAAATGAAACATTTAAAGAATAATCACACCAGTCATATAATTTTTATGTCACCCAAGAATATTTGTTACGTCAAGTTATCAACTTCCAATATCACATCGATTTTGATACGCATATCAGTTCAATATATCCACAAATTTTTTCAATCAATAAAGAGTAGAAACTACTACACTGTTTTTTTTGTTTTTGGCACACATGGGTTGAGTATCAAATAATCAAAACTACAGTCATATCATATACTCGAGAAATTCAAGTGAAATAAGTATTAAAACTTGTGAGCAAACGATATATAGAGAAAAACGGTACATACATAAAATATAAATAAGTTACTTCACTGAAAGTGAGAGAGATGAACAAATAAGGTGTAAAAATGTAGGAGGTACGTTAAAGCTTGATATGTTTTTTTTAGTGCGAAGAAATGTTCTATTTTTGGCATGTCGAGAAGAGAGCTATTTTACCGAGTGGGGTTTTTTCGTGACGAAGGATGATTTTAGGTATGTATTTTTCATATTGGCCATATATATTGGTATTCGATGTAGAAAGTAGAGCATGTTATTTTTTTGTTTCTTTTTTTTTGAGGAAGACACACTTACCCGTATTGTGAAGCAGCATAGAGGGCTGCTGCAGTGGAAGGATTGGTGGTAGTAGCAGATTGATAAACATTTCCACCCGACGCAGCAGCAGCCGCGGCTGCAGCGGCCGCTGCCCTGTGAATTGCACTAGTAGCTGTTGTAAATGGAAATGCTAGAAAAAAAAATTCACATAAAAATAGAACAAACGAATGCATACATAAAAAAATCAACTCGGCAAAGCACACCAAACCAATAAATCAGCACAAGGTTTATAAAATACCAAAGTTCAATATTTCTTAATACGTAACCCTTACCACATATCTATTAAAAGAATTTTTTTAACACGTTTTCAAATCGGCTATTATTTTTTCAAAACTAAAGCTAACGTATACTCAATTTACTTCAGATGTTTTAATTAAATTAAAAGTTATAAAGCTTCAAATATAAATATTGCTTTAAAACGGAAAATGATAAATTTGGCAGCACGCTAATATTTTTTTCTAAACTGATGTAATTCTCGTTTGAGTTATTAAAAAGTTGACAAAATTTGTCACTTGTAAAAAAATCTTTAGCACGCTTTTTAAAAAGCTATTTCACTACCACTCATTAAATTTTTACAAAAACTTAGTATTTCTCAAAATTATCAAACACGTTAAATATCGTAATAAAAATACCCTTTTCTTTATAACTTACCACCTGACGCAGCAGCAATAGCAGCCGCTGCATTCGCCGCAGCTACCGCATTATTAACTGCCGACAAAGCAGCCACATTTCCTCTTGGCTTTGCCCCCAAAATCGCCAAATTCACGTTTGCCTTCCTTCCATCGATAATTGGGTTGGGTTCCTTACATGCCCTTTCCGCCGATGGCTTATCAGCCATGATAACCTTAAAATCACAAAATAGAAAATTCCATGAAAATGTCAATAAAATCCACCAAATATTTTACTCAATTTTTTCTAACGTACAAAACCATATCCACGACTTTTCCCCGTTTGCCTATCCGTTATAACGACTGCCTCATCAATTTCCCCATAAACCTTAAAATGGTCCCTTAAGCTCTTATCCGTCGTATGATAAGGTAATCCCCCAACAAACAGTTTTGTCCATGTCGTATCCTTCTGATGATTGACCATACCCGACGACGTAGCAATTGGGGTCACCGAACTTGACATCATCACCCCTTGAACATCCGCCCCTCCCATTGAGTCGCTTGCCAACACTGGAGTACTCGCCACACTCTGTACTGTCTGCTGCTGTTGAGGTCCAATCACTGAAGTGCTCACGTGTTGCTGTTGCTGTGCAGCAGCCGATAACATTGCAGCCGCCGCTACAGCGGCCGCTGCTTGCTGTTGATGATGATTTTGATGACTTGTTTGAACGTCTACCCCACCTGCCCCTCCAGTTACCAAGGTAGCTGCAGATGAGCTTGCACTTGGATTATACACAGCTGCTGGTAAAATCAGAGCCGGATGATGATGAAGGCTTACAGCTGGTGATTGTGCGGCCACTTGGGTGTAGAATGAAGCAGGAGCTGTGGCAACCGCCCCCGCTCCACTACCCCCAGCGACCCCCACCAAAGCTCTCTTTTTTGCGGGAGGTGGAGAACCCGTATTGTCTCCGTTGGATGATAATAAGCTTACGCCTAAAATTGTGGAAGGTGTGGGGGGAGAAATAGGCAAGGGCAAAGATATTGGAATTTCTTCACTTGATTGAGTGGTATTCTCCTCTGGGGTCACTGTCGACTCCTCCTCTTCTTGTGAAATAAGTTGTACTTGTTCTTGATCTGTTGCTAAGGTAACGGGAACAGGAGTGGCTTTAACTAAGTTTGTTGAGTCGTTTGAGTTTGGATCTTGTTCGGGTTCGGGTACAGCAGCGGAGGACTCCCCCTCCTTTTCAGTGGTCGGTTCGGCTTCCGGTTTGGATTCCTGGTCGGTTTGGTCTTGGGACTCTTCTTCGGAGGTTGTTGAAGTGGTGGTTACTGTAATTGTGCTGGAGGTGGTGGATGGTAGTGTAGTTGTTGTGGGGGAGGTGGAGACAACGCTGTTGGCACTAGCACCAGTGGCAACAGTGGTCGTGGGAGCTGTGGGGGCTATCGACGACGACGATGTCACTGGGCTGTAGCCGTTGTCTTCCGTTTCCTTCAAAGGGGCCACTTTTATAATTTATTGGAGACAGTTTGAAATTATTTTTTGATCGATTTTTTTCTACAAAATAAAAAAACAAATTTAATGTGAAAATTTTAATTAGTAAATTAATAGTTCCCATTATGCGCTTGTTTCTAAAATAATAGTAATTTTTGCAATATTTGGAACTGGAATTTGAACCAATTAAATTTTATTTGCTAAATTACCTATAAAAACAACGCAATTCAATTACACGAGAGAGATTGCCAGAAGATACGATCAGAGAGGAAGATCCAAGATACTGAAAATGTTCGGAAAGTGAAATGCAGAGTGACTGGCATTTTTCTTTCGTTCGGAGCATCAGTTGTAAAAAAATATCCGTTTAACGGAGAAACCCGGGAGGATATCATGTACATATACATGAATATATATCCATATAATCGTGACTATTTTAATGTAGTATTGTAGTCTGCAGTAGTCGTGTGTACCTTTAGCATTTTAAATTGAATATAAGCCCGAGTGTCTTAAATCCGTATGGATATAAAATATCATTATATTTTTCGAACGGAATCTTTTTGAAGAGAAGAAAGAAGAGAGACGGCATTTCTAAAATTAGACAAAAAAGGGAAGTTTATGTTGTATATGTGTGTATATACTTATTTACGTAAATATGTATCGGTATTCGGTATATCCCCAGCAGCGTCGCATAAGAAAAAAACCGGTGAGGTGGATGTAAGCAGCAAAGGAGAGTGAGAGAGTGACAAGCAACAGGGTAAAGAGAGCTCACATCTGGCATGATAAATCCGAGCATTAGAGGAGGCTTCGAATGAAATGAGTTTTTTTCTCGACTAACTGACAAAGACAAGTGCAAGTACAAATGTAATGTATGCTCTTGTGGTTGGAAAAAGCCAATATTGGGGTTTCCCAAAGTGTTTAGATGAAGTATAAGTATCGTGCAAAAATATGTAAGCACGAAAGAAGTGAACAGTATGCTCTGCTGTTTTGTTTTATTCGAGTGTCCATTACAAATTGATGGGCAGCTCATTATTAGCTCGGCTTGTAATGATCTATTCAGTTGAAAAGAAAAGTAGCAGCAGATAAATAAGCTGGATTTTTCATTGGGTTATGTAAAAAACAAGTGAAAACTCTGCAAATAGGTAATCTATGGTCTATTTTCTTACTCTGTTTATAAAAATAAATCTAAAATTATGTTTTCGAGATTTTAATTATATATCAAGTTGATGTATTGAAATTACGTGTAATTTTGTAATGCTTTTTTAACAAATTTTTGTTAGCTTTTTAAATTAAAATAAAATAAAAATGTAATTATTAAAGGATAAATAATAGTTTCGCATTTACAGAGATTGTGACCCTAATATAAACGTTTTATTAATATCAAGTTCGAATATTTAGCTGGTATCCAACACTACTCAGATAACCTTCAATTGTGTATGAAAATGTTTATGTTACACGATTTTCCACTATGGCTAAATATAAATTCGATTACAAAAGTTTGATAAGCAATGCAGTTATTATATCGATCATGCCGATAAACCATGGCAAAAACGAACAGAAACATTTTTCGTGCATTTAAGGTTAGTTACCTATGCAAAAACAAATATATTATGTTTTGTAATCAAAATTACGCTGTGAGTGAATTACGTAGTTTAATGTTGATTGAAAAGGTTATCTGCATTCGTTCAAGTATTGTTTCATTAAACTTTCCTTCTTTCCAAATGATGATGTCATACAATATGTTGTGAAACCGTAAAATGTAATTAAATAAAAATTGAAGGAATTGAGTGTTTGCATTTAATACAGATAATTTTTGCATGTTAGTGATAATGATAAATATTGAGTGCACAAAACGGGCGGATTTGTCCAAACGTTAATATTCGTCAACTTTATGGTTAGGCAATGTTTTTATTAACTTGAGTTGGACAAACGAAAATTGATAGCTAATATCTCACAATCAGTTGCATATGCATATGAATTGAGGAAAATAGCAAAAAAAATCTTCGTTTTTTTAGTTTTAATAATAACATTTCTTCAATAATACGAAAATAAGTTAGACTTTCGAATATTGCTCAATCAATAAACATCATAAAAATGAAATTTTACATGAATCGAAAACCATGAATTCATGAATTTGGCTGTTTCGTAATTTAGTCCTGAGTGTTTGTACCAGTATGCGTACACGTATGCACTTTGCATATACGTATATATTTCAAGTACGTCTGTAATAATAATTGTATTTTTTTGCATTGTTTGTCAATCAAGTGAAGATGATGTGAATTAAGCTAAACGTTTTGTTTCGATATTCCTTTCACGGCCGCAAAAAGGAAAAGCATACATTAATTCATAAGTACAGGTTTAATTCAGCGATTACTCATTTTTAGTCAAACGAGTACAATAAATGATTACTACTATTGATAACATGGTGGTGGATGTAGCATAAAAATAAATAACTTTATTTTATCTTATCAGTTGAAAATATACCACGTAAGCATGACAAATAGCAGTGTATATAAGATTGGCGTTTTTGCCAAATAGTTTAGTACCGTGGATGATTTTCAACTTAACATGTGATCACATTCACAGAAAATTCTTTTACAAAAAAAAATCGTAAACCATAAAACCAGAAACAAATATAGGTATGTTTTCTTCTTATATCAACACATTATTGAGAACGTACTTTATTTATAATATATGGTTAATGGTTTTATCTAAACGTTACTTAGCAACATGGACGTTACTTCCAAAACGGACAAATGTGCCGGTGATGACCCGAGAACACCTTCTAAAGAGCAAGCTGCCACACCACAACAAGCAGATAGCGGGTCCAAATTCTTACGTGGTGATTCATTGTCAAACGATGACGCTGGAACTTCCTTTTTATTTGATAGACATACTTTTGGCGGATGTCGGGTAGCCAATGGTGGTGGTTTTGGAGGGGTTTCCATTGTTCGGTAAATATTTAGCTTAGCTGTCGGAATTTACGTCCAAACACAACAATATTCAAAATATGGTGGGAAAAAATCAATGTAGTAATAAAATTGAAATAAATTTGAGATTATAGTACCATTGAAAAATATCTGTAATATCATCTGCCACTATATATTGTTACACAAAGTCATACAAAGCGATAGGGTAAGGCACCTAATTTTCATGCACATTGATATTCATACAACTTTGAAGCATCGAACAGACAAATCAAGTAACCAGTGCAGTGATAGGTAAATAAAAGTTTGAGCTTATCAATATGCTATTAAATATAACAATAATAAATTCACCAAATAAGGCTGTGTAAGATAAAAGATGCGGTTTACAAAAAAATAAGTCAACAAAGTGTGAGCAACATTACAACAAATGATTTAATATATCTCCTTTAATTTACTACATTATGAATTACGGTTTTGCTTTCTTGCATATCTATGTAGATATCTGTCATTACTGCTAAACATTAATTGTATCTTTATTTATACATACAATGGAGGTGAAGGGTCGTTAAATAAATGATATGCATGTTTCAATATTAGGTTTGTTTGCTTGTTAAATCTTCTGTTTTATTTGCGACTCGTGGCAAGTCGTCATGCTCTAAGCCAAATATGTTAATAATTCCCTCCTTTACCTGCAGATAATATTTCCTGGCATCTTCATCTTTTCCGCAATGTTCTAACAAAGCAGCATATTCTGCCTTTAGTCTAATAACGTTATGGTTAGTATTTTTATGCCTAGCTTCCAAAACATTTATAATTTTAGAGACAGTGTAACTACATTCCTCAAACAAATTTTGATAGCCCCAAAGTAATGCTACCTCAGACTTAACAAGAAGAGTTCTTGTGCTACTCTCCCCTAGTAATTCAGTTAGCTTGTCGTATACTCTTTTTTGAAGCTTATAAGATTCGTCAAATTTCCCTAACTTTCTCTTTATAACGCTTAGGTTACTTTCCGAGTTCAATGTCTCGGGATGATCTGGACCCAAAATATCTCTTAATTTATCTGTTGCCGATTCAGCTAACTCATGTGCTTCCTCATAGTTTCCCTGAAGATGAAGGTAAAATCCAAGATTTTGTTTTACAGTATTCTGCCATAGTTCTTGGTTGTCCGCCATTTTTAGAAGATATCTCAATGTCTCTACAGCTTTACTATACCTACCCATGTCACCGTTTAGGACTGCAATATTTTGTAATGTGGTGAATACTGGTTCACTTTCCTTCCCCAGTATTTCTGTGTATAACAGTTGAGCTTTCTCATACCTTTGTAACGCATCTTTATACCTTCCTAATTCCAAACAACATATGCCAATATTATGCAAGCTGTCCACAGTTTTTATATTGTGGTCACCCAAAACTTGTCTTCGCTTTAGATAAACGTCCTCAAATATACTACATGCTACCTCAAATTCACCTTGTTGTATATTCAAGTTACCTATCAGGTGAATTACATCTAAAGTTGAAGAGCATTCCTTCCCATACAAACGTTTACGTATTGCTAATAATTGTTCGAATTCTTTTATTGCTTCGGAATAATTTCCAAGGCTATATAACACACGTCCAATTTCTTGTCTTAAATCTAAAACCTCTTTTTGATCGTTTCCCAATAAAACGATCAGTTTGTCTAGATTAGCTACACCGAATGCATAAGCCTCGTGATAACGAACACAAATTAAAAGCCCTTTCACAACAAGTACTGGTATATCACTAAATTGTCTAACTAAATCATCATATTCTTTTGCATATGACCAAACCGATATTAGTTGGTCAAGTTTTTCATCGATTTCAGATGATTTTGGTGAATTTGGATCAAACTGCAGTAATTGCAGATCCTTAGAAATACTTTCTTTTGCAATGTCCTTACCTTGTAGGCTTATACGTACTACTTCTTGAACTAACTTATGTACTCTAAGCACTGCTTGTTTTTGGTCTCCGTTAACAATGGAGTATTTGACTAGCAGACGTACAGCACCTTTAATATCATTAGTTTGTTTGGAAAGGGGTGTAAATATCGACCTTGAAAAGCTGTCAGACATGTATGCAATGCATCTTATTATTTGTATACCTAATGTGCCGAAACGCTTATCAGATTGTATTTTATGTAACGTCATTTGGACGACTTTTAATGTAGTGTCTTTGTAAGCACTGTGAACTCCCTGGGAAACCGATGTATTAAGTATCTCTACCTTCTTGTCTTCATATTCTTCTAGAAATGACGATATGCTATAGTCATCGCTTACATTTTCTTCATTTATGTAAGCAATAGCTTCCTGAAGGGCTAACGGAAAGCATTGCAATTTCGACGTTAATTGTTTAATGTCATCAATATCAACAGATGAAGTTAACCCCAATCCCTTTCTTACAAATTCTTTGGCTTCTTCTTCCTTCAGCTCAAGTAAGTCTAGAACGTTAGCTTCGTCTATCAACAAGTTTCGACTTCGTGATGTCAAAATTATAGATGGAAAGTATTCGTTTCCGTCAATAATATAGTTAAAAGGAAGATAGGTACTTAAGTACTCCGCATTCTCTACGTTGTCGAAAACAAATAGGTTTTTCGACCCCTTAAAATATTGATACACTTCTCTTACAATAGACTTGACATGCTTTTCTCCTTCATTTGCGTCTCTTGTTTTTATTTGAAGTTCGTCCTTGGCTAAAATTCTGAAAGATTCTAAGATGTACTTTTGCTTGGCATTGATCCAGATGACGCTGTTGAATGACTTGTGGTATAGATGAATATATCGTCGAACTAACTCTGTCTTTCCAATTCCACCTAATCCACTTATGGCTATGATTTTCAGTTGGGTTGATGCATCTTTAAGGACGGTGGTCGGCTTAAATAAATATGCGTGCATATATTCAAGTTCCAATATTCGTCCTGTGAATAGTGGTGCTGGAGCTCTAAACCCAAAGTGAATACGTTTAGAGGTTTCCTTTTCCGAGGAAGTAGTTTCAGTACTCAACAGTTGGGATACATTAAACTGCAAAAGAATCTCGATCGCTCCACTCTGTTTGGTTAGTTTCAGTGCTTCTAGCAAATATTTAAAGGCATTTCTTCGGGTTTGTAAAAGCTCGTAAAGAAGCATCGTCTTTGAAACGTTAGTTGATCTAGATTTCTATATAAATATTAAAATTATTTTTTTAGAATTTAATAAATCAATTTCCATGCTTAAAAATTACTGAAAACTTACAAGATCCTCCAAGTCATTGTTCGAGAGTATATCCTTTGACTTCAAATACGACAAAAGTGTTTCATTGCAATGTGTGGTGGAACATAACTCGTAAAGCTTTTTATTGATGTACTGCCTTTCTGACTTTTCCATGGCAACAATAATTTTTATAATTACAAATGAACCTTTTTAAGGGAATAAACTCATTTACTGGTGGTTGTGTGAACTATTTCTGTGTAATAAAAAATGTTTATTCATCTTCAAGCATAAATTTATAGATTGATGTGACTAACCCTTTTTCAGGGCATGTTTACTTCGATATGTAAACAATTTGTATTTGTAGTACACATATCTAAGTATTATTGTCATACAGAAACACGCAAACGTTGTTCAAAGCGAAACTGGGTTGGTATAAAGTTTATGCGATGCATCATTTATTCTCACATCTGAAAAGAGGATTAAACATGAATTTCAACTAAGCTAATAGCATGTGCCTAATGGTCAACAAAAAGTTTTTCAGTTCAATGTAACATATATTTGATGAAGGAAGGTTTTTAAATGATGTTGAATTATAATTCGTGATTACGCAAGCCGGGCTTGTTATCGCACTTATGTCAATCATCCTGATGATAACATGGTATTAGTTTACGTTATCTGTGGAAAATTACAAAATCGTTTTATATGGAATTCATATATATGGAATGCAGAAAATACTATCCCATCGGCTTTTATACGTGTACTTGAACTATTCTCGTCGAAGTTTAGTAATTGGGATTTTAAAATTACTTCTTTTGTAACTTCTTATTTTAAATCATTCGTATGTCAAAATGGATAACTTAGGCCATAAGCGGCAGAAGTTAGATGACGAAAAGGATTTTGTCGAAAAACCTCCCCCTTAAAGCTAAAAACATGTTTACAAGTGAACGATTCCAACAAAAATCAAGAATTTATATCAGCTCAAGACTTAAAGAAGATATCATTAACAGGATTTGGCATTGGAGGAATATCGATTCTTCGATAGGTGAGCAATGTATTTAAACTTACACTTACAGTTAACAACACATCAATAATACTCAGGTTCTATTTAATGTTATAGGAAGGTCGTATACTAGCAACAAAACCCATCCAGCAAGCTGTTCCAAATTGTAAACAATATTTTTGTCAACCTGCCTGCTTCCCATTACAAATGCGTACTTGGACAATATTATATTTAAAAACAAAAGTTGCTAAGGAACTATGGAATGAAATTTGTCCACTAAAAATATTATAAATTATATAGTCGTAAAATTATTATGCTAATTTTTTTTACTTTAAGAGACAAAAATACTTTAAGGGAGCGGGGGGTTTTCACTAGAAAGCACGCTTACAATGGAAGACAGCAAATGTTTACTTTACAAGAAGAATATATTATGTCTAGCTGAATCTACACAATTTATGGTATAAATAATTAGTTTACGAATACCAAAAAAAATCAAAGGAATGTTTAGGTACTTTCAGTATTACAAGTATGTATGTAAACATAATCTGTTAACAAATTCATGTTAATTTATTCAAAACTTTATTCAACATTTATTTTTTAACATTATGCTTTTTATTTGAAGGCTAAAATAATTTAACTCACAAAATTCTAAAATCCCCTTCTATACCGTATTCACTAGTAAACTGCTATGTCCTTTTATTTGTAGGAAACTTAAAATATGTTTATAATTCATCATTGCATTTTTTAATAAGATGTGTAATTCGTCTAGTTGTTACGGTATTCGTGTTAACATTGCGTATATCGTTATAAGTTCTTAGTTATTATTGGGACTTGTAATAATAAAGCAAGTAAAGCTTGCTTGATAATTTACAGGTCATCACAAAATATACAGCTTAATGCTGTGTGAACTGATTACATCTAAAAAAAATTGTCCAAGTTTATTTCTTTGAACATAAAAAATAAGCTCTAAAAAGTTGGAATGTCAAAATCTAATTAAAAAAAACTTATTGTATTGTCTGAAACATAAGTTTATCAAAATCAGAAAAGTTTAATCTTATTCTCTAGAAATTATTTTCAAAAGTCCCATCCTTTGTAATATCTTTCTTGACCTTCAACAAATAATACCACATAAACCTATCACTTGGCCAAAGTAAAAAAAACCCTATGGTATTTAATTGGGAAATATTTTATATTCAACTTTTATGACAAAACATTAAACTCAAATGTGACACTATTCAATATTGAGAATAACAAGCATTCGAATCGATGAAATGATGAAATTTCTGAGCTATTAAGATTCAGCTTAAAAAAGTCTAGATAAAAACTCATTATTTTTTTACGCCTTTCGGCTTTTCATTGTGTCAAAAACTTAATTTCGTATAATAATTGGGAAATTATTGACCTAGAATTTAATTGATACATTTTTAACACCAAATTACTTTTAAATGTTTATATTAACATAAATACGACTATTTGGAAATGCACTTAAAAAATGTAAACAGTGAAGCTTAAAGATTATTCTTTATATCGGAGTATGTATAAATTTATTGATGAGACTGGTATAACGTAAAATTGCAAAGTTTATATTACGATATACGAAATCTTAATCACGTTGAATCTGGGTTACACAGAATTCTAATAACGTTTTATAGCATATTTGCGATAGTTCAATGAAAAGTGTGTATCTTTTTGTAATAACTCAATTTTTTTAGGATTTTTGGTAGAATGTAAGACAATATAAATACTACCACTTTTGTAAAATTAAGACTTTAAATTGTAATTCGATAGCCCGGTATTAATGGTCATGTAACAAATTCAAGCTTTACGAAAAAAGATCAATAATCAAATCAATATCCCGTATATTTTAATCCCGCATTTTAATCTATAAACTGATATTTTAAATATGAACAGTTTAACATGAAATATATTAAATTTAAATTATAACAAAATTATATTACCTATCATTTAAATATGCTAAATAAGGTGCACATTAAACTGATTACGTCTGAGCAATGTTCTCATTTATTTCACATCTGAACAAAGTAAAAGCCGATTACGAAATATGAAAAAGTTTCCTTCTTTGAGCATGACTAATTTATAAATACGTTATTCATAGTATAATATACCTTAAACTAACATAAAGCGAAAGTGCTTATCTTCATATACACACTGGCATCCCACTTATAAAGGTGGATGGTGTCAGCAATTATAAATTCACAATGAAATTTTAGTTCAAATATAAAAAGCTCTACATCAAGTACTATTTACGCTATCCAAATATATGACTCATCTATCGTATAAATGACCTTTTTAATCCTTCAACCCGTAAAACGAAAAAGCATCAATTTTTCTAATTTAGACTCATTTTGCCTATTTAATATACATAGCTGTTAAGAAAACGACAACAACTCATTTACAAAACTACACCTGGAATCATCGAATATTATCATATTTAGTTTTCGTAACGTACGTTTGTTGAAAGAGATATACAAAGATGTGGTTGGTCTAAATGATGACGTTTGTTAACACACATGCCGTACTCACCAAACTATTACCAGCAAATAAGAAGCCTCCTGAACCGAATAATTCCTCGAACCTTCCTTATAGATGACGAAAAACAAGTTGTCTATGTCGAAAAAGGCTTCATTTGTTAATACTAATAACGTAATGTCGTAATCAATATACGTCAGCCTTAGTCATCGTTCTCTCCAAAGTTTACAATATATAGTACTGGTATTTTTACTTTAAAAGCAATATAGTTTACGATTTGATATAATAATAAATCAATAAAGTGTACATTATAATAAATACGATTGAAAAACACGTTTTGTATAATTCACCAGTGAAAAAGATAAAAAGTAATTGTGAAATATTGAAGAGTTTCCTCATAGGGGAATGACTAATTTGTCATATGTCGAGTAAAATGACATGGCATGTTATGCACGTAATTGAACAGAAAACCATTACATATCTATTCTATGACTCATACGTTGTATGGAGTATATAACTGCTTCATTTGCTGAGAAGTTGACATTCAAAGGGCTGTCCGAAGTGAAGAAAGGTAAATAATTTTTGAAAACCACAAAACACCTGCATTCTTCAAGCAACGCTACACCAGACACAGTAAATATGGAATTTAATTCAACCACACCTGGGCATGGAACTGAAAATATTTTGTGGAAGTTCATTGATTCCTTAAAACATAAGCTTGAAAGTAAAGAGCGAGAATTGCAAAAGTGCAATGCCAATTTACAGAATAAACAGACAGAACTTGACCAAGCTTTCCAGAAAATTGAAGTTCAAAAACGGGAAATAGAAACACTAACGACTTTAGTTTTAGAGGAAAACACTGGCGATAGTAAAAACATGGAAGAAGTTAATAAACTGAGGGAACATAACAGACAGCTTGTTATTGTGAAGGACGTCTTTGCCGAATTTTTAACAAGGCTCGGTATCCAACTTAATTTTGAAGGGTGCGATGGAGCGGACCTTGCCAACAAAATACTTCAAACAATCAACGAAAAAATCAGATCATGTGAGAATGAGAGTCCAGGAACTCTTCAACAAGGAATCGAACCAGTGGCACAAGCAACTACATCTGCGGCAGCCAGAACAACAGATGCCCAGAAAGAAGGAAGTATTTTACTGAATCAACTTGGTTTTTGTATGGCCGCCAAGTCAATGTCAAGCGCTTTGAGGCCAGCCTCTTCATCATCACTTCAGCTTTCAAACAAGCAAAAGAAAACAATAATAAACAAAAAGATGACTACAACAAAAAAATCCTCCGTATCAAAAAGGAAAAAATGCGGAAAAGATCCAAACTTTAACCGTTCCTATGGATATAGATGCATGTGCGGAAGGCTATTTAAATGGGAGCAAAGTCTAAAACGTCATATCGGACAATCTGTGAAGAACCTGCAATTTTATTGCAGCACATGTAATCAGGCATTCCTTAATAAATCCAAGCTAACTCGGCATCTTAAGAGTGTGAAATGTATGAAGGCCAAACTACTACAAAATATGTTTTGTGTTGGGGACAACACTTTACCAACCCGTCCACCAAACTGCCCAAAGTTAGAACCCGAAACTTCCGGTACCACAATTAATGAATTCGTACAAAAGCTACTCGACCCCAACTCAAGTTTAAGTCAAATTATGAAGATTTAAGCAACATCATGATCCGTATCCCGAATTAAGCGATAACTAATATTGTATAAACGTTTCCCCAATTTTTAATATCAACTATGTTCGTCTTATCAACCTCAATAAGGAAAAGAGTAAACGTAATAAAAACCAATGAAGCATATTTTTGTATCGTGTTATCATTTAGTTTCACCATTATATTCATAAACCACAAACAGCTTAATTATCATGTATATTAAAATCATCGTCGTCATCATAATATTCGTTTATTGCAGACTTCAATTACATTAACATTACAAGCAAAATGTACGAATGTTTGTTTTTAGTAAAGACCAAATGAATAATAAGCAGAAATAAACTTAATTACGCCCAACTTCATGCTGAATCTCATCTAAGATATCATTGACCAAAGGTAAAATGATAAGCAAAATTTCCAGCACTGTGTTTTAAATGGTAAATGATTTTTATAAGAAAATAATATTCATTATTAAAACCAGGACGAGTTGCCGTTTTAAAACAGCTAAGATACGTCCAACACCAACACCGATGACCGGCGATTTCAGACATTTCATTAAAATCCTAAACCCTTATGACTAACTTATATGCCAAACTAAAATAGAAAATTATACGCATACATTTTAGTAAATATACCATCAAGGGACAAATTGGTTAAATTGTGAGAGCATTAGGTAAGTATTTTAATAAACGTACCAATATTAAACAGTTCCCAATTCCAAGGCCATTCATAATACCCAATAGGTTGTGCGTCTGCAAGTGCAGCAACGTTTTTAGCATTATGTATATAACATTAAGAATAAATAAGCCCTATCGTCAGAAGCATCATAAATTTATAATTTTAAAGTGCCTTTACTGTTAGTCATCATTTTTTCATCTATAATATGTGTAATATATCGTCAGTAATGTTCCATCAGAACCGAGATGGCTTACGTACGATCTAAACCAATATAGTGCACAAGGCTGCGCGTTTTTTCATTTATTTTACATTTGAACGAGATAAGAATTTGTAATATAGTATGAAAAAGTTTAATATTTCAATTATGACTAATTTATAAATACGTCATCGATTTTTTATTGATTATAAGACCATTATAGTAATGAACCCACTTATCTTATCTCTTTCGGTTGTATAGCGTGTGTGTATAAAGTTCTTACTCAGATAAAGTTGGGAAAATTGCTTAAAGTGTAATATTTTTGTTTCAAAATTTCTTTCATTTACATATACACTTTATGTACAACACAATTAAAAAGTATTATGATATACAGTCATCATTATGTATTTCTTTTATCACATTAAAATGTAAACGACAAATAACCGGTTTTTCATGATGATATCTAAATACTTAATACGAGGAAAAATTAGACTTTCGAATATTGCACAATCAATAAACATACGAAAAAAGATTTTTTTACATGAATCGAAAACCAAATTCGACTGTATCGTAATTTGGTTCTGAGTGTTTGTTTGTACAAGTAAGCGTACACGTATGCACTTTGCATATACGTATATATTTCAAGTACGTCAGAAATAATAATTGTATTTTTTCCTTGTTTTCAATCATGTGAAGATGATGTGAAGTAAGCTAAACATTTTGTTTCGATATTCCTTTCACGGCCACAAAAAGGAAAAGTGTACATTAATTCATAAGTACAGGTTTAATTCAGCGATTACTCATTTTTTTCAAACGAGTACAATAAATGATTACTACTATTGATAACATGGTAGTGGATATAGCATAAAATTAATAACTTTATTTAATCTTATCAGTTGAAAATATACCACGTAAGCATGACAAATAGCAGTGTATATAAGATTGGCTTTTTTGCCAAATAGTTTAGTACCGTGGATGATTTTCAACTTAACATGTGATCACATTCACAGAAAATTCTTTTACAA
>JAQFZG010002117.1:0-17893 GCA_034695465.1 Entomobrya nicoleti
CGGTTGCTTAGGCATTGAGGGAATCAGTCTTATATAATTTTTGTACCTTATAGTTAGTAGTATTTAATTATATAAATTGTTGGTCAAATATTATTTTTGGTTATTAGCAAATAAAGTTCAAAAAATATCTCCATTGTTTTCGTGTTTACTTTATACGGATATAATGCATAATTGTAATGCGAGAGAAGGTAAAAAATCAAGTAAACTTTGATTGGAGTTAACTAAGCATAACATATTTGGCCAAAAAAACTGACAACGCATATTTTTAAAATTAAAGTTTTCTTTAAGCAAATCACACAAAGTTAACAGTATTTTTATATCAACATTGAAAAATTTCTTTCGTATGAACTTATATGATATATTTTTAGTTTTTCCAAGTTTCTATTTTTATCACATGATCATTAACCCTTTTCTCTATAAACTTGTGTAAAACATATTTCATTCATAAATTCCATCAGTAAAAAATAAAGTAAGCATGATCTAGTTACAACTTTGCTTTGTACAATATTTTAGAGAAATAAAAAGGACTCTTCCTTTAAAAAAATTCTTAAGTCGTTTCGTTTCAAGTCCAACTTTTTAGTAAAGTGAAAAAGTGCGACAGTACCAGTACTGTTACAGATTCACACACACACACGCGTTGCTTTAAAAAAAAGAATAAGAAAAAAAGGCTCAAGACAATTTGCAGCGATTTCCCTTCTCTGACACTTTTATTTAACGAGCTTTACTGCTTTACTTTGTATTATTGCTGGAATATACTTATTTTTCCAAGTCGTTTTTATTCCTTTTTTTTCGCCAACTCCATCTTTTTTATTAAAACTGTTCATAATATGGAGAAAATCCGGGGTTTGTGTATAAAATGTAGTAATAATATAGACAAAAGCTGTGGTGCACATAAATACACATGTGAGTGATGATACACCATACCACCGAGCCGAGTGTGACATGATAGCTGAGAGAATATGTACAAAAGAAATTTAAGCTTTTTGCAAATATTATTTCAATTTTTTGCGCTTTTTTTAGACTGGCTTGTGATAGTAGAGAAAAAAATGGCTATATGGTTCTACATCATTATAGCCATTTCTTATTTCCTCTCTAAAAGATTACAACAAAAGAGAAAGTGGAAGGATTGTGATTGCATACTGTATACGTATTTGAGAGAAACTTAAACTGCTGTTGCTATACACATACACATAATATTGCAATTGTCATTGTCACAAAGTCGGAAGAACATCAACCAAGTCTATATTACAATACGGTTGGTTAACTGCTCCACTTTTTAGTAGTTTTTTTTGTTGCATGTATTAGTATTCTCGATATGAAAAAAGTTTTGCAAATGTTTTGAATAAAAAAATATCCACATTCAACATTGTATGTATTTACTGTGTATTTATGTACAAGGTATATGGTATATATAAATTGACCTGTGTATGTACTTGTGCTTCGAATTTCTAAATTACTTTGAAAGCGTCGAAATTGGTACTATAATTTTCTAAATTTGATGAATCCTTGGAAGTAATAAAATTTGACTTTGTGTTGATCTTACTCAGATCATATGAGTGAATGACCTCGTATTCTTATTTTTTATCATTGAGCCGGAGCCATCAGTTTGTACATAGATACATGATGAGCGATACATCTGCTTCTACACACTAGAAATTTAATAAACTTTTGGAAGTGAAAAAGTTATTGACCTCATGATTTTTTCCATAGATCCGAAGTATGAAGCTTCATGATTACTGATTTAGGAGTAAAGAAGAGTTGCGTAGTTCTGCTTATTGAATGAATAATCAAAATGCGCATAAGATTTGTAAGTTTTTGCTGTTTTCAGACATATTGACGTTGCTGTGTTTACTGCAAAATTTTCATTAAAATCTTTTGATGATAACTACCACTACCACGAAATTGAGGTTTTAATCGTCAGTTCAAGTCGTATCTGATTTGTGTAGATACCGATACGTAGTTACATTACATGCATTATCAATCGGCATTTCAAAGTAGCACAACTGAGAACTCCGCATGTGTACAGTGTACACCCAACTAAGATTTAGATGAAACGAAAGTGTTTGATTATCATGTTATTAATGATTCTAAAAGAAGTAACATTTTACCGATTTATTTTATTGATTTGATTATTGGTAATATAGACATTTTCATTCTTAACTTCAAAAGACAGCTTTTTCTGGCGTTCATTAGTATTAAATTCTGATGATGATTTGATCATTATTAAACAAAGTCGACCTAGTTTTCCATTCAAAGTTGCATTATTGCTTTGTGATTTTTCCACATTATACTTTTTTCATACCCTATAAAATTATTCCAATCGAAAGATTAATTTCCGGGGAAAGCAAATCAGGTCGAATCAGTACAGCATTTCGAGCTCAAAGAAAAATGCCTATTTTGACAAAAAAAACACCAAAAGACTTCGCTGATTGTCTATTCGTTTCGTCGTATTTTTTTTAGCATTTTTGGCTTGAAATGCGTCTCATTTGTAAATCCTAATTTTGTGATGCCTTTGAGCAATGTAAACCAGCCGGAATCCCACAAGTAAATCTACTTCTGCGTAATATTGCAACAAAGTTCATTAGTTCCTCTTTTCTTTATACTTCTTCAAATTTCCAACATTTCAAATAAAATGATAATAAACGGAAAGTAGGCAAAAATACTTCGAACAGAAAGAAAATGCGTCAAGAAGACGTAAAAAAGTTATAATGATATTTTCACTGTTTTAATATAAAACTTTTTGATAGATGATACGTTATTTATGACGACATGTCGTGCATGACATGTTCATCTCATCTCATTCATCTGTCATAATGATATTGAAACAGCGACTTCCGGACAGATGGGAATAATTATTAGTTGTGGATCTTAAATGGAATATGTGTACCCGAATTTCAAGCATACTATTAAGTTGAATACTTACACTAGTATCATACAAATACAAATTGTATGAAAGAATAAATTTTGTTACATATATTGGTCATTTTCCCTTTTAGAATTGGTCTCTGCAATTACACTGAAAAGTAATTCGATTGTACGGAAATTCTTGTTGTTCAAAATTTTAACAAATCCATCGTCCTTCGTCTTGGAAATTCTGTTCTAACCAAAAATCATTAAAGCACGCACGGTAAAGTTTTAAGCTACCTTTATAACATCTTCTGGGGTTTGCTCCACTCCAACCTTATTAAATCTCAGTAAAATTTATCAGATTTCTGATAAATATCTATACTAGAAATAATTATTTGTAAAATATACATGAAAATCGCTGCGTCTGATATTTTTCCCATCGTTTTTCTTTATAATAAGTAATAAGTAACAAAATTATTTACACATGCACACTTTTATACATCGCAAATAAAATGCGTAGCTTCGCCCTGTGTGTCCAAAACAAACTAAATTATTAATGAAAACCGACCCGCGGATCAGCAAACCTTCTGTTGGTAAAAATTGAGACTTACAAGATAAATAAGGTGTGAAGTTTGAATAAACTTTTTTTTAACGAAATTTTCTCTACCCCTTACTGAATCCATCAATAAAACAACCTTGTTTTGTCAGGTAAACACTTTTATCTGATTTTTAAGCAGCGATACATTCATTATCAGCGACCATAGTCACTTTCCTGTTTCTTGTATCTCCATTTGGAAGACACCACTCGACGAAGCATCTGAACCATAAATTTCTGTAGCTGATCTTCTCTGGTGACTTGTCTTTGGGCTGACATGAGAAATGATGGTACTTCACAGAAGAAGCAACGTGTTAAGAATATTTTTTTGTACATTTTTGTTCCATAACCGCTTATAAATAAACATACATACAAGCACATTAACAATATCATCTACTTTCATAATGCACACAACTTTCTCCTCTGGGATACATCATCTTTCTTTTAAGCTTCACCTTTTCTTCCTCCACCAGACAACGCAACGGCAAAAAACTCACCTCACACACCATCCAAACAACTTTATTCTCTTTTATCCAAAAAGTTTGTTTTTTCTCAGTATATTTTTTACTTTCTGAAAAACAAGTTATTATTGTTATGATAGTATTACTGCAACTTATTTGTACATAAATAATATGTATGTGTGCAGCTTCAGCAAGTGTATAGTTTTCTATTTCGAAATAATTCCCGAATTCCCAGAATGAAATCCAGCAGCAAAAAAACAGTGGAATAGATACTCCGCCAGGCAGGCCAACAAAAGTCAAGAAACAAATCAGAGTTTATAGAAATGGAATAGAATATTATACTCGTTTTCTCTTTCACAGAAATAGATAGAAAAATAAAACTAACAAGAGCATAACGCGGGGGATCAATTCCGAGAGAGCCTAGTCCACCCACAGGCTATACAACAGCCCAGGAATTTAAGAAGAAACTCAGACAAACAAGGAAAGCAGAGAAAGAATCATGAAACCATTATTATTACCAAATAATAAGTTATTATGGTGGTGTTTATATGATTAAATATGTGATATACCTGAATTGGATTGAGCTTAAAAGGTGAAATTGGCTCTATTTTTTGTTGTGAATGTGAACATAGCTGTTATTGTGTACAAAAACTAAGGTGTACAATTTTTGAGAAGCAATATTCAAGTTATAAGGATACCCATGAAAAAATTGTTTGCACTTCATCTGCAGACTAGAGACTTCCTGGTGGTTTTCTGTAAACAATATCTCTAACAAGAGCCCTTGCTCTTTCTTTAGAAAAAAATCCAATAAGCGGGGGAAATGACCCCATGACCTCTTCATTCCCATTTTCTTGTTTTATATCCCAAAAGAGAAAACCCCGCTACAAAACTTGCCTTAAAAATAGGTGAAAGCAAGTTGGAAAGGTGTATATATTTTTCCATTCCTCAAGGCGACGACAAGTTTTACTTCACCTTTTTATTCGGTGTCGATGACTGGCTGACTGTGTTGGCGGTGTGTATGTCCGCTTATGAAATAGAGAAAATGGTTTGGAGAGTATCATCTGGTGTAAAAAAAAGTGGACTAAACTGAAAAACTAGAATATTATTGGATTTTGCCTTGAGTTTAGTAAAATTGGTTGGAATGGAATCATCTTTAAACTGGACGTGATTATGAAATAGTTGAGTGAAGTGGTATGTTAGGAGTTGATGATGATGAAATTCGGTAGTTGAACACTGAACAAGCTACGCAATCCTATTTTGTCCTATTTCAACTCAACTTTCACTAATGTTGCCTCAGGTGTAGGTGGTGTGTGGTGGTGGGGGTGGATCAGATGATGAGTGTTGGTTGAGTTGAATGACTGAATTGAGAGAAAAAGTAGAGCTGTTGTTGATAAAGGGATGAAACTTGTAATTAAAATTAGGACAAAGTTGTTGTGAATGCGGAATGTGGAAAATGTACAACAAGCTTCTATGTGAAAGTTTTTTTGGCAGTTGCTTAAAAGTAATCAGAGATCTAGGGAAATAATATATATAGATGTTTTATTTACCACGAATGACGACAAAATACAAAAAAAATTCCAGCTTAAACCACACACGTGTAAACACTTCAAATAGCAGTTTCGTAACAGGAAATTGTAAGCAGAGTTCATTATCGTTTTTTTTTATGGCGGGCGTCAGCGACATCGCCATATTAGTCGTCAAATTTTTTTTTTGTCGAATCAACTTTTCTGTTGCCAAAAAAAAGTATTTCAACTCTAATTTGAAAGCTCACTTTTTCAGCATATTTGACTAAAATTTAATGAAATCTTTTTTTATATGAATGATGAGTGTATTTTTGTTTACACAATGTAAAGTCTGTTTTCTTCAGAAGAAGAAGAAATAAGAGAATTCTCTCTGTGTAATTACGTTCATTCTTACTTTTGCTTTATTGGTGTATTTACATTTACGACAGTTTTAAAGCACTTTCGTGAAAAACAGACTCAACTTTTTCCTTGTAATAAATTAAATGCTTGCTATTTAGCAGCATTCAAAGTTTTCTACAGCAAAAGTCTGGGGCAGAATTAATAACGAAATTTATTCATTTTTTTGTTTACATAGACGTTTTTCCACAAAATCCGATTTTTTTAATGAAGCCGAAGTGTGAAACATTTCTCGGTAAAAGAAACTACTACAAGTAAAAAATACTTACTCTTTTTAGCAAACAAATCTGACAACTTTATTCAAAAAACTGAAAAGTTACTTCGAAATCTTGATTATTCTTCCTCTTGCTGTTGGAAAGAAATACGATACATTTAGAAAGAAAAGTAAGGCAAGTTATGTAAAATGATTCTCCCCACTAACGTAGGAGGATAGTTAGATATTTAAGCTTCAAAGAAGGAAATTGAGACGGAAACTAAACCAGATTAAGTTTCCCGGGATCTTTTCAATTTCTTTGAAATTCCAGACGAAGAAAAAAAAGTGCTTAATTAAAGCAGAAAGATAACACTATAGTATATAGTATCGTCATACGTGTAACATATACTTTTACTCGAGTGCTTATCAAGTGTAGCGTCCGTGTCCTATTTCTTTCTTCTAGTCTTGACTTTGTTCACAGATGAACTTGTTCATTCATTTCATTCAAAGTGAAGACTTGCAAGAAACGTAATATGATCACACGCAACCTAAAAACCGCACCTGCCTCCCACTCATCCCATTGTTGCGTGTCACTATTTTCTTTTCATCTGTCGGCCCTGCCATCTTCTTCGTAGGCCTCATTTTTCGAAGAAAGGAATGAATAAAATGTGAAGCCAGTTAGTAGTTTAATTTCAAAATTTTCATATGCTCATTTTTTTTAAACCATTGCTCTTTTTTCGTGCCACGTGTGGGGTATTGCAGCCCATTAATTTTAATTAGTAACCCGAACACTGGAATGAAGAAAGGTGGTCAAGGCCTGTATTAAATCTTTTTCCACTTTAATGAGTCATTCAGGGATTTGTTACAAAAAAAGCATAATAATCCACACATGTTGATTATACTAGCCAATTAGTTTTGTCATAAAATTGACCTTCAGAACTATTAATCGGTTTAATATTTAATCCCTTTGTTAATATCATTTTCCTCCACAATTCCCAAATGCTCATGTACTACAATTTTTAAGCGAACATGCATCAAATATGAATGTAAATCATGCAAAATGATGCGCTTATGTACTACACTAGATTTGTCTAATATGCCATTTGTGTAGATTCAAACGAAAATTTGGCTTTATATTATTTAATGTTGATCGGATTACATTTCCCTCTTTGATGTTTGCATATTTAATCCTGTTTTGTTCATTCTGCTTTACTTATTTACTTACACAGACAGACAGAGTCGGATAGACTAGTCGGTGCTGCTGGTAATGATGAGCTAGTTCACTATAACTTCATTAAAGTTTAAATTAACTTACAAACATGCTTAATCAAATCATAAATTCAAAAGGTCACCAATAATTTTCCACCGTCCACCTTCGCAAGACTGCTGTATCAAATGGCATGTACTTTAACGAAGGTTGTTAACGGTCTACTTGAGTTCCACAATTTTAACTAATGAACGTACTCAACAGTCGACCAGCTTTTCGGAAAAATTTATACATACATAAATAAGTATATTATAATATGATAATGATAAATGGATACAATGGATTTAATTTGTTTTGTACCGTTTCAAAAAATTTGTAGTCTTTGCTTTTATCTGCGTACTGCAACCGTTTCATGCGTCATTCCATCCGCTAACCTTCAACTTGGTATTATATACCTCTCTGCAAATCTTTTACTTCTTTTTATGTCACATCCGTTTAGTATTTCAGTGACTCTGGTCTGACTTTTATTGTGTATTTTTCCTCCCTTTCACTTCTCCTTTTTCCCACATTTCTCATCTTACAGGATCAACATGATGATCATCATGTCATGTCACAACACTAAAAATATTATTATTATATTTTTATGAAATTGCAACGAGCGAGCTTTCTCCCTGAGCTCCACACAATATTATTATTATCGTCATCTTTTTTTTTTCACTGAAAAAAATAAATATCCGAGTAAATCCCTTTTCCGCTTTTCTTTTCAAAATTTCTGAAACAAAGTGTGTACACACAGGTTTATCTGTGCACGGCATTACACACACTGAAAGATATTTTTGTGCCCTTGCCTTTTGTGCAGACTGTAATATAAGTAAAATAATAAATAGGAACCATGCACACTACACACAAACGCGTAAGAAAAAGCGACAAGAAAATCCCAGCAACCCATTCACATTTTCCGCTTTATTCCCAAAAAGAGAAAATCCTTTTCTTTTCTTTTTGTCTATTCCTTACCGACTTTGAAAATAGATCTAAATCCTCCGTCTGCAATGAAGAAAGAAAGAAAGAGTTTCTGTACCGCTGCCAGCATCAGCAGCTCAGCATCAACTTTTCCTCTTGAATGATTTCCCCATAAAATATATTATTACTACACTACTACACAATACACAGTGCATTGAAATTCATTGGACTTGGACAACTACAGTTTACTCTGCTCTCTCTTTTTCTTCCTCCTCACTACCTACTTCATTTCACATGGAACTCATGGAATCCAAGGACAATAAATATCTCATTGCTTATTTTCCATATAAAATATATACACACATGGACAATTGGAAATGTGCCATAAATCACACAAACATTTTCGCCAGCTTCTACTATTATTATTATTACAACCAACCACACTACTATAGTTTTGTTGTTTGATTTTATTTTTTTGGTAAGAAAAAAAAAGTGTGATGGGGTACCTTAAGAAAGTACATAGGATGCACAATGCCGTTTTTCGTTTTGATAATAAATGGAAAGTATACTGCATATACTTAAACGAAGAATATAGAATTATTGAATGATGTACTATTGCAGAGATACATTTTGTCTTGGAAGAAAACAGAAGAGCAAGTGGAAAAGCCTGTTTTTGCCTTTGGGATATTATGGATAGGGCCAAGTAATGCATGTAAGGCTTTCAAAGAAACGCTTGGTGGTGGAAAAAAGGGCAACCCTTTTTTTATTTCTTTTGACTCCTGATATCCTGCTGGCTATGTATCCAAAAAAAACCGCCGTGAAGTGAACTGACGATGAGAGTGAGAAATAACGTAACAAAAAAAATTCACCTTTTTCGCAAAGTAATTTCTCGAGTCTTTTTTTTCTTCTTGGCTTCCTTTTCCACTTTTTTAGTACTGTATTGCATTACAAAAACTGATTTCATATGATACTGATACTACGACGATATGATACGGAATTTTCTGGGTGGTATGGTGGTGGATGGATGGTTTTTGTCATTGTTATTATTATTATATTAGTGTTATTACGTAGTACAGAGTACTCTATACCGCACTTCAGGAAAATTGGAAGAAGAAGGAAGGGAAAAAATAAATGTTGAGGTTCAGAGTTTGAGTTAGTCCCTTACCTAATCTACGCACTAAGGCAATAAGTACGCAAATCCATGAGAGAAAAGGAGAAAGTTGGACTTATTTTTGGACTCGCTGACTTTTGCCCTTTTGCTTGTATCGTGTAATAGCTGTATATTTGTAGTTCTATTTACACTAGACAAGCTAGGCTAGCATAGAAAGTAGTTTTGTTGGAATTTTCTGGTTTTTCTAGAAATAATGCAATAGTTTTCTGTGTACATATTTTTGGCAATGGCTATAATAAAAAAAGGAAAATATAAATGAACGATGTGGGCTTGTAGTAGAATAATAGTGTGGTATTGTCGGTGGGGAAAGTTATGATGAAGATGAAAGCAGATAGGTCAAATGGTAAAGGGTTGAGGTGGTGGTTTTGAAGAAAACTAAAGGCGCCAACAGCGAGGGCAACCTTGATATCCTTTTCATAATAAAAAGGAAACAAAGAAAGAAAGCTGTGAAAGGAAAGCAAAGGAAAATTCTTGCGGAGATTTGAAAATTATGTGGAGTATTTATTTATTTATGAAATGTTCAAAAAGGACTTTCTTACGATGGAATGTTTCCTTTCATGTTTTCGTGTTTGGTATACAACAAGATGCCTGTTTCAAACTGTTTTGGAATTCATATGGCGTCATATTAAATTTCATTCTTGATGGAACAAAATGTAGATTCATTCACTGCAAAAAAATGTAATTTAACGCTTCAGTTCAAATTGTGTTTATTTATGCACAACTGCACATACTCATTTAATTCTTCAGGCATGCATGCATTTAAACAATGTAGTTAAGGAGGAAAAATACATGTGCATGTTTCACGGTATGTCACGTGGATAATTTTGTGTACTATAATTTCATTACGTGATTAATTCTTCTCATATAACAGGTTTTAATGCAAAGAGTAAAAAGGTTTCCTAAATTCATTCATTTTGATATCATTTTAATTTTTTGACTTAACGTCATTCCTGAATGACTGACGTAAAGAGCATTCCTCTGACTTGACCACTCAAATGAAATATATTATGCACATATATTTCATCCAATTTGGTGTAATGTTCTGGAATACTTGCAATCATGCATATATTAAAATTATATGCGGGTTTTATACTATTTATGTAATGTTGCGAATCACCATTCACCCAAGCCAATTATATACTTGTATTGTTATACATGACAGTTTCGTCATTGTTCTTGTGGGTCGGGGGGTTTTGGGTCTCTCGGACAAATACACGGGCATTTTGTAATTTGTTTCCTGTCCCTTTTGGAGTACATCCTTTTGCATCCCTGTCCTGCCTGCGAATATCGCTGGTCTTTGCACTTTTCCTCCTTTTTACACAAAACTAACATGATTCAGGGAAAGAGAAGAGAAAAATGCAATAGTTTCATGTTTTATTGTCATGAGGGAATAACAAAGCAGTTTATTATGGTAATGTTAGCAGAAACTGGGAACCGGCATCAAACATCAAACATGATAGTACCATACCAGTGCCGTACCCGTACCACCACCACAACACAAAACACAATAGTATTACCAACAGCATGTCAGAAGTCAGGACTTTATCGCTTGTCGCTGTCAGTGTCAGCACAAAATTTACTTGTTTTCTATTTTTTATCCATTCTATTTCCAGAATAAAAACAACAGCGAAATAAAATGCTCTCGTGGAAAAATACGGGCATCATGGATAAAAATAATATGTTCGCATTTTCGGACAACGCAAATCATTTTTTTTACACATATGCAAATTACACCAACAAGTCAAGTCAATTAAATGAAATGCTGCAACGAGAAAAAATATGCATGGATCGTCATCAACATATATTGCATATGTATTTATTTGTACTACATAATATTTTTTTTCTATATATTTGCAGGAATTGTGAGACACGTCCAGGGACAACAAGTGTGGTCAGATCCTCATCACACAGCAGCAGGGTTTGGTCAGCAGTACGCAAGCTTTGAAGAGTTGCAGAGGTTGACGGAGAATCCGTTCGAGAACAATACAGCTGTCAATGTGACAGTGCCTCTGGGAGACAATGCCTTTCTCCGTTGTAAGGTTCGCAATCTCGGCGAACGTTCGGTAAGCAACCAAAAAATAAATAGTACATTCACATCTTATTCTATCCAAACAATAAAATACTCAAAAAGAACCACACATCTTCCTATTTTGAATCAAGAGATTTACGTAACGTATATTCATACGTTTCCAATGCTTATTTTTTTTATATCCAACATTATTTTCACGGGATATTCTCCAAAATGTATCTTTATCTATCTGTCCTGTCTATCTGCTGACTTTACTATTTCACCACTGAAAAAAAGAAAACTTGTAAAAGAAAAATAAGAAGGAAGAAGGTCAGAGTGCTGTAAATGGGCAATAAATCCCCATTACCCTGCGGACGAGACAAAGACACTTTCTCCTTCCAAGCTTACTTACATCCAAAATCATTCCTTGTTCCTTTTCGGTTGGTCGGATCGGAGACAATAGAAGAGTAACATATTTTAGAAATAAAAGTGTACTGCTACTTGTATTTATTTATTTATATGAATGGCCCACGTATTCGTTACGTTATTTGGAACTTCTGAACCCCATGACCAAAAACCCCCGACTTGTTGTGTAAGAAAACCAGTGGCGGTATTTTTCACTTGTTTTTAACACAGACTAAAATAGAAACAAGAAAAGTTTTTTTTTGTTTTTTTTGTTACATAACATGACATTGTTGAAACATAGGTATAAATGGTCTCACACATATGTTACCATATTACTTTGTTTTGATTTGATTATATTCTCTTCTCTCATTTTTACTTGGGGGAATTTTTTTTAAACTTCATATTTTGTGTAAACTTTTTATATAAAATGAACTTTACTTTGTTTTCCTTTCAATGCAATTTATATGCTGTTAAATTTGTACTCAATTTTTTTCTGGTACACTGTGTGTGGGTTGTAAAATGTACAATTTTTCGAAACATTTCTTGATATATTTTGTTTTTGATTTTTACGTAAATCCCATAGGAAAAGTTATGTAACGTTTTTGCCCATTTTGGGAAGAAAAATGAGTGTAAACTTGATTCATGAGTGGGGTCAGTCAGTACAGTACGTCATACCTTGACGCTCAATCTGTTACATTTATTTTTAAGAGAGGATTTAACCCTGTTTTGAGTTTCCATATGTATAAATGACCTTGGTATTTTGAGTTTTTAGCAAGGCACTCAATTTTTCTATGTAAAACTAGTATGTTCTTTTCTGTTATGAAATAACTCAAGAATAATTGTTTGCTCTTACAACACATTGTATTGTGATGACATGTGCATCATTCATATGTAGCCTAGTTTCAATTTCCTCTAAAAACAAGAACAACATTTTAATATTTTGTAAATGTAAGCGTTAGAAATGCAAAACAAATAAAATTATAAATTTTGTACGCAATCTAGCTTAGGTATACTTTTTTGTGTAGAATATAACATCAAGGCCAAAAACACAGTTTACTTGGATTGTGTTGAAAAAAAGACTAACAAATTTTCTTTTATGTTAGAATGTAAAAAAACATATTTACAAAACATAAATAACCCTTTCCGTACTTGTCTATTATTATTAGAAACATGAAATTACGGAAGCTTGCATGAATAAATTTCCAAGAAATTTTAAATGAGTTGAAACGAAAAAAATTAAACTAGAAACAGGGAATAAAAAAATATAGGCTTATTTGCAAAATACACATACGGAAGCATAAGGATATGTTAGGAAAGTGCAAGTAGATATTGCTTTTTTAATGCCTGGAGAGAGATTTTAAATGATTAGCAAGATTATTATACACGAAACACGAAATGGTCGTTCATAAAATACGTTTCGCAACAATACAAATTTCAAGTCTGGGAAAAGTGTGACGATAAAAATCCAGATAGATAGATACCTGTTTATAACAAACATGGGTTAATACCCGTTTCTTTTAGGGAACTGGCGGAAATTCTAGCACTTAAGTGTCACAGGGAAATCCACTTTACTCCTCTTTTACTTTCCTCCAGGTGAAATGTAAGGATAGTTGAGTAAGCAAGCATGCAATTTTATAATGATGATGATGATGTACTATATACCTTGCTTACATGCTTTCACTTTACTGCCATTATGCAGTCTGCTTCTAGAAAGCGATAAGATAACAGGCTCAGTCTCAGTTTTTAAAATGTGGCCCAAGGGAGGAAATGTGTTGAAATGTATACTTTGATGTAAGTCAGTGTGCACTGACCTGACAGATAAAAATCTGAGCAAAATAGGAGAGATTGACAGAAAACTATGTGTGGGAACTTCCGGGGAAAATGCATGATTTTTATTTGTCTGCCGAGTTGACACAGGGCAAAAAGGGCAAAGTTGCATGCATGTGACATGCGAATTAGACTTACAGCATATTTTTATTGGGTAAAAATGTAGGACAGGACGTGTGATGAGACATGACATTATGTATGTTATGTATTTGGAAAGGAATGTATAAACAAAAGAATAAAGTATAGCTGTGAATTTCCGTTATATCACAATTTAACATAGAAGCTGCACAACTGGCCAATTTGAACACGGTCATTGGACAATTTTTTATGACTAGTTACCTCCTCAAAAATAAAACAAAAAGTAATCCCATTATTCACTTATGCAGTAAATTAGATGTTTTGTGTATCAGTGAACTCTAGATATTATAGGTTATATATATTGGATTACTGCACAGACAACTTTTTAGGTTGTTATACTGAAAAAATGGTCTAAGGATAAAGGAGGTAAATGGTCAGCTATGCGATGGCAGGTGCTGGGCGATCAGATAAATCTGGAAATTCAATAATAACGACGTTTTGTACGACTGTCCTTAAATAATTGGATTGCATGAGAGATAGCGAGCCAATAAATGATTGATTTAACTCGCTTGAGTAAATGTCAATGATCTGTATTGGAAATTAAACTTTTCTGTTTTAAACGCGTTTTCGGTTATTTGTTTAACTTGTTTGATGACCAACCCCTTCGAAATCAAGCTCATTTTACTGACATCTCCCAAAACCCAAACTGAAAAATACTTTATTTTTTCAAGGCTACACTTTAATTATAAATTTACAGCTACACCGTTTTGTATTTTTCCAGTGAGGTTGGTTAGCTGCGTAACAAGCCAAAAAAAAGTGTACTCATTCCTGATTCGACTGTCTCTATCTCTCCCTCAAACTTTTTTTTCTTCTAATCTTCCAAAAGAAATAAAGAAAAATGTGAACTTGTTCATAAAGGAAGAAGGAATAAGCAGGAAAAATGGCATGTAATTACATTAAACTTTCATTTCTCATTTTCACACTTTCCATTTTTACATCGAGCAAGCAAGATAGTGAGAGAATCCAAGGTCACTAGAAAAACTACGCAGCGTGTCGCAAGAGTTCAACTTATAAATTCAATTTTTTCCCTTACTCCCTATTTTTTGCGTATTTTTTGCAAATTTCTACCTCATCCCTTGACATATTTTTCAATTTTGCAGCATAACATCGACTTATTCACTCATTCATTTTTTTCGTGCCCTATTAAGTCATGCATGGCAAATATGTAAGTAGGCAGGAAACACTGGAAGCGAGTGCGTGGTAGGGCAGGATAATGGATAGAAATGGCATTTCTGATTTGATTTCATTCTCATTTTTTTCTGCCTCTGCCCTAGGCTTACTGCCTTCCATTTTGTCTGGAATCTAGAAAAAAAACATGGTGCTTCATGCTGAGATGCACACTGTACCAAGATAATAGATAATATGAAACAGTAATGACCTCAATTTATTACCATATACTTAAGATTGAGAGAAAGAGAAAAGTAGTAAATGAGAATAAGCAGAGAAGCGCTGGTTTGTACAACCGCGCTTCTGCTGCTTAACTTGCAAAAATAAAAATTGCCATATTAAACCTCTCCGGCATCAACTCATGATTATAAATTCATCTCAACTGGGGAAAAATGCATGGAAAAGTATAAAGAAAAGCGTGAACTGTGTGAAGATGGGCTAGAAAACAAATTGTTTCTTGGGGGAAAACGGACACGCACAAGTATCGCTACATAAGACAACTTACACCTATTAAAAAAGAAAGCTCAAGAAAGCGAGAACCGGGCCGACAGACATTTCATGACAAACGAGATTGTTGATAGTGTAACAATTTGAGTGAGAAAAGAGTGTCCCATTACGACTTTTAATTGGCACTGCATTTTTATTGCTGCCTCTCTGCTGCTGCCTTTTAAGTCAAATGGAAAGTTATAATGTAAAAAACATAAGTTAGCATTGCGTTTTGCTTTCTCTCTCTTTTTTGCATACTAAATTGTCTCGCTACAGTGTATACAGTGCCGGCGTAATGTAATAAAATTACTTTTTGAAACCATTTAACATACTTTTCTGCTTATTTTTTTCATTAATAAAAAAAACTGCTGCTTAGTGTATTTTTTATATGATTTTATACATGGTGCATATATACAATACACATTAACATGTATGTAAAATATTCATTAGCCAAGCGCACAGATTTTCTGTTCCAAGTCAGAAATAGAAGAGTAATAAAAAAAGGAAGAAAAGTCAAGCAATTTATATCATTAAAACTTTACAAGTGCTTGCTTGGCTGCCTACTTTGCTGATAATATGATGTAATGTGTACACAATGCCATTTCATAATAATAAAAAAATCTCACAATCACAATTTGTAGCACATGGCACCAGAGAGAAAGTAAAATTCTTTTGCATTTTTAGAACTTGACTTTCTTTTTAGCCGAAAGCAAGCCTAAAAACTGTAATTTTTTCATAGAAGTTCCAAAAATGTTAATTGCTCTTTACGTCTTCTCTAATGACCTGCTTTTTTCGCAAATTCTCCTAAAAACGTTAACCAATTTATTTAATTAATCACGCTTTATATATCAATTAGATATAAATTATAAACAGGTAACTAAAATTATAGAAAAATTATTGAAGTCCGATTTTAAATTTTAAAATAGGAACATTAGCAATACTGCAGCAAAAAATAACGTCTTCCATAAATATAGCATACTATTGCTGTCACGCTCTAATCCGTATTCCCCTTTCTTTCATAAACGCTCCATTAAAAATACAAGGCCAATAAATTGTTATGCAATTTATTATTTGAGAAGACACAAGTCCTGTAATATCATGAAATGTAAAAGGCAAACTATATTTGTGTCACTTGGACGCACTGGTGTAGTATTACGATACATAAAGGTATTTCAAATGCTAAAGATCTCTTTTTTTCCTTTGTTCTCAGTAGAGTATATTCAGAGAGGCAGAAAAATAGGGATGGGGTTGAGCTGCAAAAAGTAAAGAAATTCCCTCATGCTAAATTATTCCATTTTTATTGTTCCGTAAAGAAATTGTGAGCTCTGTGGAGCAAAAAGAAGCAATAAAATGGGTGCAGTGAAATAAATAATTCTGAATTAAATTACAGCAACAATTGTTTTGACTCCAAACAAATCATAAATTGCGTCTATGCTATTTTAAAACACAATATAATGCTATATATTCTTATAAACAATTCTAAACAATGTTTCAGTTGTGTGTGGTTTATTTTATGAGTATTTACTATGTTCGGAATGCAGCCGGCATTTGAAGAACAAAAAATACTTATATTTTATATTTTCATGAAAGGTCTTCTCCTTTCAGATATCCTGGGTTCGAAGAAGAGACTGGCATATTCTGACCAGTGGCAAAACAACGTACACCAACGACGAAAGATTCCACGTGCTACATGCCGATGGATCTGATGACTGGACACTTCAAATCAAGTTTGTTCAAAAGAGAGACAACGGAACTTATGAATGTCAGGTATGTAATCAACTTGTAAATTCCTAAGCGTGTAATGATCTGTACAAAAGCTGTAATCACAGACTCTCCTATTTTTATTTGACATGCGACAAAAGAATATAAAAAAACTGATTGTGTGGAAGATAAAATTGCGTGTCCACTACCTTTTCCCCTTTTTTTGGAACGCAATTGAAAGTTGAATACACATGCGTTTTTTTTCTGCTGCAGTGTCATTTCTGAATCATTACCCTTTTCTTTTGAAAAAGAATCCCCATTTTTTTCTCTTCGGCTTCAGAAATTTTACAACCCTAAAAAAGACATCCTTTTTTATACGTTTCATTGTTAAATCTAAAAAAAATCCAAATATAAAAAAGGATCTTCTACCCATTTTTTATTCTCAGGGTGGCCGTAAAAAAGGGTCTAAATGGGTAGATAATGTCCAAGTAAATAGCAAGTAAAGCTACTATTTTCATGACCAATTTTCCATTTATTTCTTCCTCACTGACTATTTCACGTGCTCAGCAAACATCATTCGAAGAAGCTATTCTTGGATTTGTTCGGTTGTCTCTTGAAGGACAATGGGATTTCTATTATTATGTTCAACATAAATAAACCCGCTGTAAGAGCGATCATAACGACGTAGCTGAAACGATGCGACTTTTAACGACGCTAGGGATGGTCATTGATGTTGCCAATGAAAAATGCTTTCGAATGATATGTCACATGACATGTGTTTGACATTGTGACCTTTGACCCCGATTTC
>JAQFZG010002118.1:0-17892 GCA_034695465.1 Entomobrya nicoleti
AAAGTGAAAAAGGAGATTTACAATCACAACAATATATTCATTCTTTTCATACTTTTACAGTTGGTCGATTTATTCGTCTCGTTGTGTGTGTTGTCGGATGGTGGACAAGGATAATTGCCGGCAATGACACGTCGTAAACGTCTGCCAAAATAGCTTTATATAGTAAACTCGGGTGGGGTGATCCAGTCCTTAGTCATATTCATATAAAACATGAAATGTTTTGGTACGGTACGGATCTGATCGCCGTTGTGCAGCGGTTTGCATTTATAACGCAAGAGTAATCCTTTTCATGACTGGCTATGATTATTTCAGCCATCAACTCAATTCATTCATTGTATTCACTCACTCAACTCACTCTCTCGGAAAATGCCTGCGGGTCATAGTTTGCACGGCTCATGCATGCAATTCTAAATGTTTCTTTTTTTCACTTTTTGGTGATTTACTTTTCTTTCCATTTCAATTCCACACATGAGAAAAAAAAAATTGGACTGAAGGAAAAGAAATAAAAACTTCAAGGTCTAGAAAGTGAAAAATTTATCATTTGTTATGCCATTTTTTTGTCCCTTTTGTAATTTGCAGAATAATAGTCACGATGGATGAACTCTACACTCCTGCCGACTAAAAATATATTATTTGCTGTTGAACAGGAAGAGAGGTGTTCACAAATTTTCTTACTTAAAGTCTATGACTGTATGAAATACTATTACAATGATGATGATGACCCGAAGATAATTCTTAAACTATTCGTTATAAGTTCATATTGTCTGCCGATTCGACTCACAAAAATGTTATGATGGTGGAAAACTCAGGTTTTCAGTTTCATTCGCTCTCGCATTCTATTCACTAATGACTTTTATATCCAGTAGTGCATCAGTGTACATCGGTAGTAGCACACACACTAAGCGCACATTATTATCATCATCAAGCATGGTGAATCTTCTTCATTCGTCTCAAATCAAGATGAACGAATAAGGGATTTGTATGAGTGTGTGCGTGACCAAAATTCATTACATCTAAAAATGATTCACACTCTTTTACTCCGTTAGGGTGGAAAAATTCATGTAGAAAGCGTTCAAGTATACGTGCAATACAATGTTATCTTTCTTGTACTACACAAATAATATAAGTTGATGTCCGCATTATTACGTATTATAGAGTACAATGATACAATTGTGATATTTATTGTGCTGTATAATACATAAAGAAGATAATATAATTATGATATATTATTTTTTCTGCTCAGTAAGCAAACTGGGAAAAGCATGCTCATAACTTTGTGTGTTGGTTTCATATTAGTTTACTAATGCCACATGCCATGCTAGAAGGATGTAACAAAGCGAGCAGTACATCCATTGTGAATTCTTCATTTCTCTCTCTTCTTTCATACTTTTTTTTATCCATTCTTGTTCCTCCTGGAGGCTATATTTATAATTCGTTCACGATTTCACATGATGAAGGAAATAGAAGAAAATATATATCTTGTGAATTGAAAAGGGTTAAAAAACGAAGGAAAAAATGTTGTAGAAAGCAAAAAAAAAGAATTTGAACTACAAAACAGAACAAACGTGGTTTTTTGATAATTTGTATTGTGACGAAGGCTCTCTTATTGCTCCTGCCTTTGCTTCACTACCTTCCAACCGAGTACTAAAGATGTAACGTTTTTTGTCTTTCGTTTTTATGATTCCATGCATGTAGCTCTGCGTGTAACTCTGCAAGGTACAAACAGGCAGACAAGCGAAAAAAGAATTCAGAAAGATAAATCAAATTCAGTGGAAGAATAAAAAGTGAACATAAGAAAGGCGAGGAATAATAAAGAAGTATGAAAGAGAAAGAAAAGAAAGAAGAAGAGAGAAAAAGTAGCCATTTTGAGAATAATCCAATTCAGTATTTATTCTACATGTATGAATGGAATGTGGCGTGAATACATGGATTGCTTCTACATCACCACCACCACATGAGAGTAACGAGGAACATGTACGCAAACTGTGTATTGTGTGATGTGTGCTTTTTGTGAAGAATTTTTGATTACTTTTTTATTCTTTCTCTACACCTTCCACAATAAAAAACGATCAGAGTAAAAAAGCCATTACTAACGACTCCGTGCTAGTGGTACATAACAAAAGCTTTCCACGTGAGACCTCAAAATTTTTATTCTATTTTTTTCTTTTTATGGGATTCGGTTTTTATATCGAAAAAAATAAAAAAAAATAGAAGAAAAAATGATAAAGTGGAATGGGAATAGTGAAAATAAATAGACAGCGAAAAAAAGAGAGAGGCTTTTTATAAAGCCGATCCTGTGTTTCGAGGCAGGCGTGGTCAAAAATGATCGGAATAGATTAATGTACACACACGACACAAACTCTCTAGGTTTTCAGTTGGTCTGTTAGCTTGTGTGTCGTTTCAATACAGTATCAACTCAGGTTACTACCTATGGCTTTGCTTTAAATCTTGTGGAAAGGGCGAACATCGACAAATATATAAATACACAGCCAGTGAACATTTTTATATTTATTTTTAAAACATGCCTTCATTCTTTTCTATTTTTCTATTGTGTATTTAAAGCAAAATACGTTATCAAAATCGAATGGGTTATACATAAAACATGAATGGAAAGTTAATGCAAACATTGGGCACATGTGTGTGTGCCTTGCATTGTATGGTTTTCGTTAAAACTATCATTTGTTTTTAAAAAGGTACGATTTGTATTAAAGTCACTTTCGATATTTGGATGTTATTTTAAATGATTGAGTGCATGATGTGTGTGTGTGCCTTTGCTTTAATGATGCTGGTGACTGCTCTACATGCATGACAAGCCGGTTGGTCTGATTCCGGGATGATTCTAGTTCACTTCGTAAATGCACTATTTATGGTTGTATTTTAGTTGGGTGTGAGTATTTACTTAAAAGCTTAATGCAACAGCCACCGTTTTAATCTACTTCACCATCTATACTGCTTTCTATTTACTATATAAGTTTATGAGTTTTTTCCCCTTATGCACATGGAAGCAATAAAGTAGCAACGCTTTTCAGGAAAAACGAACTTTTCTGATGTAAGATATTTTTACAATAAAATATCTATATACTTTATATCAGGTATGTATTTGCTAAAAGCAATCACATTCATCGTCGTTAGCATTTTTACGTACTCGCCTCCTACCGATGCCGATAGACATCTTGTGATATTACACTTATCGCGCAGGAATATGGTTATGTATGTTATATGATGTCATGTTAAGTGCTACCATTTTTGTAGGATTGCTTGCATCATTGTCTACGTACAAACACTCTCACTCTTCATAACACGCAGTATAATAATAATGATATGCTGCAGCAATTATAGAGGAACACTGCCTCACAACACATTTGTCGACATCTGAGCTGGCCTTCTTCTTGCCCAAGTAGCAATTGTCCATTCAATACCTATTCATCTGCACCCTTAATAACAATAATAATCAAGAGTAAAAACTGTGGTTAAATTACAGGATTACGCTTTAATTCTAACAATTAGTTCGTAAAAAAGCTGACAATGGTTGGTTTTTTGGGGATGTGATTACTAATCACTTAGAAGCTTTGTACAGGAAACGGTTTTTGTGTTAACCCTTGCTCGCATCGTTGGCATCACATAAAGTTAAGTGACTACCTTCGTTAATCGATAGCAATACAAAGCTAACATAATATTAATGCGCCAATATTCCTTCTATTTTGAATGACATGTATAGTAGATATATTCTCGGTCGGTAAACGACATATTTAGTTTTTGCTTAATTTTTATAAAGTTTTAATTTTTGGAATGGGACACTCTTTCATTTAGCTTCATATCTAAATTTCAAAATAATTCATTTTTCTCATGCCTCTAATTTAAATTAGATGAAATTGGAACAAGGAAGTGATTAAAAATATGGCCCTGATGGACAAAAACTCGTACTTGGAGTTTAGATATTTCCAACTCAAAATTTTCTATCCGAAAACGATGCATCATATAATCAATTTTCACTTTGTCCCTGATTGCAGTTGTTGTTAAATGCTATATTGTTACCTGATTTTACCCAAAATATACAATTTTCCTGATCCCATTTTAAATAATTGTAATTTACCAATAATGTGTATATAAAGTAAGCTTGATGTACAGAATATGCACAATATCATCTAAAATTTCAACAACAGTTTAAAAGGTTAATGATAATGATTGAATTCTGCGCTTTATAATTTTCCCATAACAGGCAAGTAGTCATTTACTGTTGTCTACATTATAACTTATTGAGGTCGCGATGTGGGTGTTTTTCAGTGCTATTTCGGAAAAATAAATTTTGTTTTTCTGTATTCTTGTTTTAACTTAAGCTGACTAATATTAGTCCACCCATTAATTCAACCCGAGTTGAAAAAGATTACAGAATAAGAATGTTTACTGCATAAAGATGCAATCTGTATTTTTTTCTGGCTAGTTTTCTGTCTCTTTTTTGGGCTGAACAACGGAAACAAGTATGGCTTGCTAAGAGCATTTTACCAAGCAGTTTATGTAGTAATATATTATGTAACTAAAACTTATTATGCTCATAATAAGCCGCTATTGCATATTTATAAAATATCTAAATGAGTAAAACAAAACGTAACGTTTCCACTGGCCAAAGACATAAAATATAATATAGTGGCTTTCCACAGTTTGGCATTTATTATTGCCATTTATATAATGAATTGTGAATGAGAAGTGACCGCCCTATGCATGTTTGAGGTCGATGGTTTTTACCATTTTATGGATGGAGAGAGTCACTGTTAATCTTCGTTTTTTTCTAATGTGATATACAAGATACTAAAAAGCTGTTGAAGTGGTTTCACTAAACTAAACTATGTTATCATCACCCACCACCGCATATATATACACTGTACACGTAGTACGCATGATAAAACAAAAGGTTAGATATAACTTTTATCATAACCACTAAGGGGCATTCAATAACATTTCACTGAATAGTACACATTTCTCAATTATAGGTTTTTACATGTTGAAATGAAAATTATTCCACCTGTATTACCTTACGAATTTAGTAATAAGAGAGCACCAGGAATCAGGATGGAGAAACTGTGTGGCATGTTTTCAGAAAGAAGTATTAATTGTACTCAACTGTTGAAAGAGATGTGTTATATATTATGCATTCATATATCTACATTTTAAATATTTATTTTCGTCCTGTAATACTATAAATGACAGAAAACTAGAATTGGGATCGTCTCCGTAATTCTAAGTGTAAGTTTTCATTAATTAAAATTTCAAATTAAATTTTAATCTGAAGGAATTTTATAATGTGTCGGAATATCTGCCAATGTTTAGAATAATTCTGGGTTTCAGCAATAATTTAATTTTAATTTGGATCGTGATCTGATATTCAATACAGTTCATTTATTGGATTTGAAAACATTTTTATTTTTACATCAGTCGTTGTTAACTAAAGAATATTTTCACTAAAAACTAAAAGTGTTTTGGTCTTGAATAAGTGGATAAAAATAATTTTTGCTGCAAAAATTATATATTAGTTTATACTAATTAATTTCCTTTAGGAAAAATATCATTTCATACAAATAGTATTCGAAATTAAAGAAACTCTAACTTTATTCTATCCTGTACATAACATTGGCGTGATAATTTTTGTCATCGTAATTTTTACATCCCATCCACACACGTACACAAACTCCTTCTTTTATTATTTCCTGTTTCTGTATTTTTAAGGGTTTGTATAAGGCGATTGTAGACGCAAAAAGTCCAAGCAGCTTTACGAACAAAATTTAAGGCAAAAACCTTTCATGACTGTAGAAACATCTGCGACTTTCTGTATAATATCAAGGTGCTCTTCAACGTTCTTTTAAACTTCTTGCCACTTTGTACATTTACTTTTTCCCAGTTGCATTTAATTTCCACTAAAAATAGGTTTGTTCATTGTATTCAAATGACACTTTGTGTTGAGATACACAAAAACTAGAATCAATAAATTTAAAAAATCTATAATATAAAAAGGATAAACACACATATAACATTTTAAACAAAAAAACAATCATTCAATTTCCTAAACGTATACTGATAGCATTGCATGCGCTCTCAAAAATACACGCACCCAATTAGGCAGCCAAAAATTAAGGATGGGTGCATGCTGCATGAATCCGTCAGATTAACCCTTTCAGTGCAATGATATGATAAAAAATTGTAAGATAAATTATTCAGTTCCATAGTTCCATTTCAACTACTGATGTGTAAGAATCAATTCGAAGAATGCTGCAATTTCGCATTCCTCCTTAATTATACGTTGATTAGAGGAACCAAGTAATTAAGACTTGATATGATATGTCTGTGGGTCTAGCGCAACTATCACGAAGATATGCATTCAGCAGTGTAACAGCAACCTGATACACATCTCTTTTTTGCAGACTACAGTAGATTTATCTATAAAAATTACTTGTCTTGAAACATTCAAAAATTCAACCCGAAAGCCCAATTTTAGTGGCTTATTTAAGCTGAAGTAGGACTTTCCTTTCGATTTTTTGCATATTATTATGTTAACTATGTTCGTTCCTTTTTAATTATGAAAGAAATTGATCTGCCTGTTTGTAGTACAACGCTTGAAATACGGGAGTTTTTTTATTAATGAACAACGCGCTGTTTTACGCACAAGATTTAACGTAAAATGAAATACACTTAATTACTAGGTTTTAAATGATAAGGATGTAGTAGAAAGCCTCTGGTCCACCTTTTCTCTCCACTTTCAACAAAAAATAGGATAATAGTCGTAAATTAATAAAAAATCGATGATTGTTTATAATTATAATATTAGGTCAAATATTTGCAGCTAGCTCATTAAGACATCATATCGATGATATGACGTGGCATTATTGTAAAAGTTTTGTAGCTTAAATACGTGATGAAACATGGTGAAAACAAAATTGCTAAGACTTGCATGCAATGCTACAACTTCACTTCCAGTTGGTCCTCTCGTTCCTTGTTTTTACAAATTTTCTTATAAAATACCAGCATAAAAATTGTTTAGATAGGATATAGCCAAGTTTTTTTTGAAGAGCTACTAGAGATTATATATCTATATATTATGCATGCATGTATGTATATCAATAAACACAAAACAAGCTTTTTTGTAATAAATGGAAAGGCCATCGTCAGGATATGGTGATTATCGTTTGTTGTGAACGATTATTATACAGAGTTTGAGTATACTTATTTTAAGTTAGTTGCCTCTGTAAGTTTATGTTTGTTGGTTCTTTTTGACGATAGTGTCGAATGAACGGCAGGGATAATGGTGATGATGTTTGATATGTGATGCTTTAGCTTTCTTAAGATATTATAGAAAACAAGCTATCATTTTTCACTTGATACATTTCTTTACTTTTGAAGGAAATACATACATAATGCGTTACGATAAATAGCACTTCTTGCGTAAAATACATAAAAGCAGAATGGCATGATTGTTAAAAGTACATGACATAATATACATCATAATTTAAGATAATATTTCCTTTCTCTTTACGTTCAATGCTTTCGGGGAAAAAATACGCATCGACAAACCGCACCGGTTCACATGTTCAAACTTAAAGTAGTCGGACTTTTGCATGAAATTTTCTTATTATGACATATAGCAGTAAATACATATATTATACTTGCCACTTGCTATTTATTATGTGAATGTGAAGCATATTATGCGATGTTAGCTGACTCAAACTTACCAGCAAAAGAAAGGGTTTCTGCAGAATTTGATGCTGGTGCTGCTGCTGCTGACTTATTGACTTGCTTGTTGCCTAAATACTGCACGGGGCTACAAGGCATAGGGTGGTGTGAGAGGAGATGTGATGATGTTAATGACGATGATTACGTTGATGGCTCTAATGATGATTATTGTGGTGATAATGAATCCGCATGTTTCCCTATGTGTACAAGTAACAATCATAATGACTACACTGCTACACATACTTAACTAAGTCTAAATTTCGCCTTTAATCATCACACTTTTCTGCGATGAAAAATTTATAAGTCACTTCTGTTTCCCTTTAACTATATTCGCATATAAATGGTTCTCTCCTATGTAACTTTTAATGACTTTCTTACTGTTGTGTTGTGGTAATGATAAATTACAGATGTCTTTTGAGGTATTAATTTTTTATTCATTATTTGCGAACAAAAATCTACTTGTAAATAATTTTGCTGTAATAAATGAACATGAAGGCTAAATAGGTAATCTAATTTGAAACGATGCAGTAAAAATGTTTCCAGTGAATATAAATGGAAGTAATGTGTTGAGTACATGCTCGCAACTTTATCTGCTGACAACCTTCTTTAATGTCATTATCATCAGCATAAAAAAACACCCCAGTAATTAAATGATTTACGATGGCATTATTAAAGGTAAAATATGGTTGTATTCGTATTCATATAGTGCAATTTTCGTCCAGCTCAGGTAACTTGCATGTGTATGGAAAAAAATTGAGTTCAACTAACCGTATCATAATGTATCCTGACAGTTATAATCATCTACACGATTAAGAATTATTATAAAAATATAATATAGCAGCAGGGGTGCGAAAGATGTTGTTATCAAAAAGTTTTGTTAGAGGACGCAACTCGTCATATGAGTAGGATCCGCGTAAGGAAATCTAGTTTCTTGCAGCAAAACCAGCATTGTAAAGAAGTGTTTGGTGGTGTGTTGTATAAAAAGAAGAAATCAGAAAACTTGCGTACACACATCATACATTCACTTCTTTTCTGGAGTGAATCAAGTTTGGTCTTTGTTGATCAAGAAAGCGTCTTTTTAATCCTGAATAAAACCTACATAAGCATGCAGGATTGAGAACTCTGCTTCATGTATTGTGTGTATAGAAAATGGAGAAAAGAGAAACAGAGCAAGTAATAAAACGTACACACGGTGTAAAGAAAATGTACAAAAGCATACACGTAACGTAATCTAACAAAAATCCATCTAAAAGCCAAGCTTTATACACACATACAACATTGTGGATTAGATTTTTATTATGTCTTGATATAAAACCACACACACAATGGAACATGAAATAAGGTTTGCTTAGCATTCGCATGCAAACATGACTTGTACAACAACAGCAGCAGCAGCAAAATAAGTTTTTACGTACTACCTGAAGCTGTGGAAAAATGTAACGTTTTTTTCTAAGAAAAAGTTAGCGTTGCATTGTGAAGTGGTAAACGAGAGAGCCAGAAAAAAAAGAAGACGAACACAACAGCATAACAGCAGCTTTACGCTTATCCATTCCACCAACAACTCACACATACATTAATTCTTTTCTGGAGAAGTCTGTAGAATATAGTGCGGTGGTGGTGGAGACCATATCTTATCTTGAGCAAGAGAGCTCACATATGAGCAGAATGAACATGATGAATTTGATATCGGATCTCTGGGCAAAAAATCTGGGGAAATGGGTGTAGAGGTGGGTGTTCTACTCCACCTTTGGGATAGTGGGGAGGGTCCAGGACCATGATATTTCGTCGACGAGGCCCACTCTAGAAGAGAATACTAGGGTCGGAGCCTACTTTTGTTGGGCGTGACATTTCGGGGCTGGTAGAGGCGTGCCAACTGATACACCTACATCAATACTTCTTTAGCCACCCCATCATTTTGACCGCCTATCCACCCCTTTACCTTTATATGGCGCAGTATACACTCCACTATACTTGCTGTAGTTGAAAACGACAACACTGGCATGTTGCCCTTTTTCACAACATTCCCTATCAAAGCGAGTACAACATGTATTCTCAGTCTTCTTTGCCTTGCCTCTATATATATCCTATGATGTTTTTCAGGTTTTGGCCTGTGTGGATATATGACGATAGCGAGTTCAACATCTCTTTGATGTTGTTAATGTATTTTTATGCTATGCTGTAATGCAGAATATAGGAAATCCCTCTTCTCACTGGTTTGTACTTAAGAATACATAAGGAAAAGCTGGTGGCACTTGCTCCATTGTTCATTCTTTCAACAAGCCGTTTCCTAACAAGCTAGCTAAAAGCAACCACACACAAGAGCATACAAAAGCTTATCGTGTATATTTTGTACGTATCTCTTTAGCTGAACAAGGGACCCAACTGTGAGGAAGCCTTCCAATGGTAAATAACCGTGGTGGCAATAAAAGAACGATATGTGTGTTTGCAAATGATGCTCTATAAACTATCAAACAAGCTACATTAAAAGCATTATGTTTTCCTCGATCAAACTCAATAGCTATACAAAAATTTCCGAATATACATGTATACATATATTTCTTCTATCCAGAACCTCTCCCGTTCACAGCAACCCCCAAACTAGCTAAGGCAAAGCAAGTTTTCTTCGTTTTTCTTTTTTCTCTCCAACAACGTCAACCAGCAAACAAATCTATTGCATTGCTACTATGCTTTTTGCTGTGCAAAAGAAGCGATTATGATATGATGAGTATATGAAAACAGAAATTTTTCATAAAAGCTTTGTTCAAAGGAAAGGAAACGTTATGTCGAGTTTTACCTTGTTCCCTACAGAGGACTGAACCAACCTTTAAAACCTGCATTCTACCTCTTCTTCTCCCAGCCAGCAAAGTTTCATATTTTCTTTTATTCAAACGCAATATAGCGATCAGTTTGTACTGTTGCATTAGATGGCAAGACATACGCTCTTACCTGTATAAAAAGTCTCACATCGCACCTTCTCTTGCAATCAAACACACAATATAATATGCATGTTCTGATAAAAACAAGCTCCTTTTGGGTCCTCTTCTCTACTGCTTTGTAGTAGTAGTTGTGGTTGTTGAGCTGAGTTCTTTACTAGAAAACACAGTGTGGTCACATTATATTGTTGTATATGGTTTGCTTGTTCGCCTTGTCTCGCAATTACCACACATTGCTGCTTACTTTACTACTAGAGCTCCTACAACACTCATAACAGCTCGCACACAACAAGATGAACACATGGAACGCAAGAAAGCAATCATTATATGTACTTGTGTCGTGTAGTGTGGCTAGCTCACTCGCTTCTAGTTCTTCTCTCCCTGTGAGCAAAAAAGCACACGAGGGCGATTATTTAGAGAATCTCACAACGTGCACTATCCTCCTATCTCGATACTCCATCCACCACCAAACCAAATCCAAGGCATACTCTAATCTGTGAGTGTACCAAGCCAAAAAGGATCCTGGAATAGACCGACTTAAAAAACAAACTTGCATTCTATTCTCTCATCGCCGTGTCTCTCTATCGCTGTTATCAGTCTGACAAGCACAGAGACAACAGATCATTTTTTGATCATTCCTCTTCAAGCCCCCTAATACTTATCATCATCATTAAAAGAGCTGCTCATCTTCTTCTGCAGCTAATCCAGTGTGCTTCGCAGCATTAACAACAGCAATCTTCTTTTTTTCCATAATAACGAAAGGCTGTTATCTTGTGTGGTTACCTACAAATTTTTTGACGACACAACCATACTATTAAATTCAACAAGAATAATAATAAAAAAATATATTCAAAGAGAAAAAAAGAACGTTTTGATGAGATTATATCAAAGAGGAAGAATACCAAGAAGAACAACAACGTAACCGGTGATTATATTGTAATTCGTATTACAACAATCTTCTTCAATCCTTGTAATTTCTACAATTGCAGTAGCAGTTGCATTTTATTGCATTCATCGGTATTATTATATCATTCACAAGAATAATAACAGCCCCAACCCACGTCTCAAGAAAACGTAATAACCAAAGTCTAAATTAAAGCATTTATTAAGCAAAAGCTAAAAAAGAAGATTACTTAGCATTAGCATTTCAGTATAGAGCAGCAGAGCAGAGCTGTATATCAACTTGCCCCATTCCAATGCTCAAGTGTCTGCACGCTAATGCCATAACGTGTAAAAAATCAATCTGTTATCTTTCCACCATTTCAAAACGCTGATCAATGACAAAATTACATGGAAAGACTAAAAAGATAAAGAAACAATTATTTTTTGTCTTACGAAGGAAATCGTGCGTACGAAAAAAATACATGCTGGAAGTGTGAGTTGTCGTGTGTAAAGTAGTTTGATATCTATCAACAATCACGCAAAGTAGAAAAAAAGGAACTAGAAAGAAAGAAAGAAGCTATCGAATAAAGACATTTTGCCATTCTCTGTGGTTTGGTTTTGTGAACGGTTGTCGTGAGATTGAATGTGACAGTTACAAGTATAATGGTGAAAAATCATGGAATCAATTAGCACTTTGACTGCTACTACAAAGTATCATACAACAACAGCAATCATCATCACCGCTTGATCGTGTTCTGACACTTGAATATTATAATAATAATCATTATAATAAAAATAAGGGGATATGTTTTAGCCGGCAGAACTTTTATATATCAATCAGTAGCAAGAAAAAAAATTATTGAAAGAACTTGTATGTTTGGTTTACCTGTATGTGACTCTCGTTAATCAGGAAATCAATCAATTTCCCTCCTGCTGAGAGAGACTATGTATACTTATTTGTTTCAGTTACTGTGAACAAAAGTAGCAATTACCATTTAACTGCCAGCAGTTTACACAGAAGAAGCCGCGAAGAACATACACAACAGAAAATAAACAGATGTACTTTTTTTGCTTTGTTGTGTGCGAAAAAAAATCAATAGTTTTCTGGTAAACCACATAATCATCCCTTTTTATAACATGATACACTGAGAAGATAGTATTAAATGAATGAAATACTCTTTACTTAAGATAAAAAGAAGTCGTGCAATCTTCAAGACACGTTGTAATAATCATAATGATAATATGTAGTCAACAGTAATATACATAATCGAAATAATAATAATCATCATCATCAACGAGAAACAACAGAGCTCTTGTGTACTATATGCAAAAAGAACAACCTCTTCTTCTCCAAGCGCTTCATCATTTTCATCCCAATGTATAATCAAACTATCAGTTTGCTAACCAGCAGCAGCGAAGAGAAGTAGAAATAATATAGCGAAACAACATCAAGCAGCCAACAGCACCACCAAGACCTATCATTATAGGCTCTCGCGTTACACACACAACAACGCAACGCTTAAGTAAGTGAAAAACTGTTGTTAGTAAAGTCTCAAGTAAAGAAGTCGAAGAATAAAACACGATATTATTATATGCTTTTGATTAGTACGTAACACTTAGGGTTTAAACGCAAGCACCAAAAAAAAACTTGAGTTGTAGGAGTATCATGTGTACTTTTTGTAAGTAGCAGTTTACTGTGTGAATTATAATTATTCAGTCAGTCATTCAGAGAAAAAGGGATTTTAAAGTATACACATGTTGTACATACATGCATTATAATAGCTCTTTGCATAACATGCATCCCTGGTAGTTACCCTTATTGAAGTAGGCAATAATAAAACATGACAGATTTATCAATTTAACATTATATTGCTGTAATTTCGCTTGCTTTTCAATTCATTGTGAAAAGTAAACATTTTGATTTTTAGTAACATCAAAAGAAAGAGAAAAAGTCCCGAACATATTTTTTTCTTTCTCGTATAATTTTAGTACGAATTTCAAATGGGCTTATAGAAATCTGCTGAGTAATTGCCTTCAATTAAGTCCTTGTATGGAGGTGTGTGCATGTGTGCCCAAGAAGTCAATGTCAAGCAGAGACCTGTTGTCTTAAGTCCAGCCCCCTGTATTATTACTACCCATTAGTAATAAACACAAACACACATAATATATAAAATATACTACCTGCTACTTTTTTTTGTACACAAACACACACTCTATACTTGCTCCAGTTTGCCTGAAGAAAGAGCAATTCATCATTCTTCTTCATCAGCATGATCATAATATAGAAGTTAGTATAGTATGAAATGACTGAATGATCAGAGGGTACCCCCAATGGTGCAAAAATTAATTTAATAAACATTCAATGGGACGTTCCTCCATCTAAACAGGCAAGCCCTAAAATCCTGTAGTCTTTTGCTAATGAGTAAAATCCGACAGGTTAAATAAGACTTTGTTTTTTATTAGAAAAAAATACATATTATTAATTTTCACCCCTTTTTTATAACATGTAGACTTATAAAGATACAATATTTAGAGAAAGAGGTGGTAAAAGTAGGTATTTATACATATAAAAGGTATATAGAAAAAAGAACTACATATGTGAATTAGTAAAGCTAATAAAAACTGTTTTCACTTTTTCTACTTTAGCGGTGCGGTTTTCCCTGGTTGCTTGCTTGTTGACACTATGTACTTGAAAAAGTAGAAAATTATTATCGATCTCCTGAGACTTTCATTTGTGTTTCACACTTATATTACATGTTCTCTTGTACCAAAAATGCTACCGTTCCGTAGTCATACTGCTGTATAGTTGTAGTGGTGGTGGCAAAAAACTGTGTGTTATCTAAGATTAACAATGCATACACATGTGGCAGTGCATTATCATAATTATAACAAGGTACATTATTAACTCTAATTGGAGAACTCGTGCCAAAAGTATATAAAATTATATTTATAAACACTATATACCCTATCTCTAAAACACATTGTGAGATTGAACAACACTTAATTACCTATTCTCGACGAGGACGAGAGTTTTTTTACTCACCGTGTCGCTAAAGAATTCACACATTCTGCGTAACACCAAGTCATCATCATGCTGACCACAGACATAAACCCGGCCACCCGGCCCGACCTCTATTCACATTCACAGACCACTCATCTTCTTGACAAAACGGTAAGATTTTGTGAAAATAATTTTTGTCGCTTACAAATTCCTCTTCTATACTACTTCATCTTACAATCATTACAACATAGCATGCAATCTGTAAGTTGTCCCATGCCCATCAAGGCAACATATTGTGGACTAAGATTTCCTTCCGATATTACCATTTTTTCCTATAATCCTTTCCTTTTCTAATTTTTATCATCATCACAATATCTTTACATGCATTCCCTCCATTTATCAGACTTATTGTGTATTGGCATTTTCCTATTATTATTTATTATTCCTTCTCTTATGAGAATTTTTCTAATTTATTGTACAAGAAAAACATGTACAAAACAGAAAAAATGTGGTGAATTCCAAAACTATCTAGACGGTATCCAGTCAGACTAGAATACATAATTTTATTATCATCACATATTTTTTATTCAATATAAAAACACATTGTTTACTATATTCATACACTTAAGCTTCACATCAAAGTTTTATTTTACTTGTCTTGATCTTTTCATATAATATCTGCACATGACTGCTGGACGAGGCCAACCAGTTTGTTGTAATATGACCACTCTACGTAGGTTCATTGTTGATTACATTCTCATGATTCATACAAAACAACGATCATCGTCAGTTGTACAAAAAAAAGTATTGAGAATTTTATTGTTTGATAATATGAAGACTAGCCCATAAAATGGGTATGAAAATGAAAAAGTTGGAGAATGTACATACTTGTTCCATTCACACGTCCGCTGCAAAGCAAGCAAAGAACAACTAAAGTAGCTGTATCCAATGAATTGTTCTGAATTCTCTGTTTTCTGACCAAATCTTTTATAAAAGAGAAAATAATTTTGCTTTCTGTGGTATTAAAGTATACAACAGCGTAGTGTAACGACAAACAGGAATGATTTCTTTGGGCGAATGTTTTTTTCCTGAACAAAGGTATCAAACAGGAAAATAGTGATCGGATACAACCTTTCCATTTATATTCTCCATTTCTCGTCTTTCTTCTTATTCTTCATCGTCTTTGGACAAATAATGTTGCTACATCATTTACCATCATAATAATATATTTATGTACATAACAAAACTGCGCGATAAGACTCAACAACTGTAATACACATGTTTCCTCTATTGTATTCATATAACCACTTTTATTCTTATTCATTTCCATTTTTTGCCACAATTGCTTACCTATGTGGCATGGAATGGAAGGCATGCATTTCAGATGTGTGAGCATGAGAACCCAATAATGGGACAAAGTTTTTGAGTAAACTGGTGTGACTGTGAGTAATGTAATGTAGGTATTCTTTTATAAGTTTGTGTGTAAAACTTTTTTCTTCTTTTTTTCCGATATGAGCGTAAAACGTGCCGGCTTTCAGTTTAGTTGTAGATAAAAATTATGTACATATTCATAAATATGTATAATATGTCAGAGAGAAGAAAAAAAAGTACAGCAAAAAGAACCGCCAGTCCCTATGTGGTTCTTGTCGGTCGGTACTTGAGTTTTCTTCTTGTAACTTCTTTTGTCGAAAAAAGCTATCATAATAATACATTACTCTCTCTCCAATCTTCTTCAACTTACAAATACTTGTGTCCTTCCCTTTAATGTACTACTTTATGTATTTACACACATTTATCTTTACAAGTTAAGTTACATACTCTTTTACGACTTATTCCTCACTTCTGTATTTAGTTGGGTTAGAGAAGTGGAAGATGTTGAGCGGTATAGTGTGGTGCTCGGTCTCAATATCGCCCAAACACATACCAAAAACTTTGCTTTTGAAGATAGTTCTGGATGAGCTGGAGAAGTTGAGGAAGAAGTAGCATTTTAGGATACGGAAAGTCAATTCAAACGCGTCTAAAGCACACATTTAAAGCATAAAACTGTACAAATGGTTTCCCTTTTCATGAAAAATGGAAATGCGAGACTCCTGCTGGGTGCCTTATTTGACTCCCTGGTGAGGGTGCTTCACCACCTCGAGCCCAGTAAAATGACCAATGGTTTCATCGCCGTGTTGTTCAAAAAGCTGAAAAACACACAAGGAAAAGCAAGCAATAAGATTAAAGTCGTATTTATTATTAGTACACAATAGATGCGCTGCTGCAGATGAAATGAATACACAACACAATTATCGGTCGGCTGATCACTAACCAAAGCCAAAAAAAGACAAGCGGTAAAGTAAACTTGGAGTATTTTAGAGATGATAACAATCATATTTCACACTTTTTTTGTGCTTTAAACCTTAATACAATTTGTTGATGCGCATAATAAAGCTAATTTACAATCGGTGATTTTGGTAAACGATAAGCACACTTATGGTTATGGTAGCAGGAGACCTCATCACTGCACAATAAAGAATTAAATGAGACAGAAAACATTTTGGTGTGGCTGATCTTCATCATGAAGGTATTGATGATGCTAACTATTGTAAATGTCTGGTCTGGTTACTTCACCTCGGATCATATAAGAACTGTTGCATAAAATTACGTGGTTTGCGATCGGAGCATGCGTGAAATAACGAGCTCAATGGAGTTCTAAACACTTTTTCCCAATTCGCATTCAATGATGAATAAATTTATACAGGGTAGGAGAATAATTCCCTTTTATTATGTTTTACCAATCCTTATACATACACCAAGCTTATTACGCTATTTCCACTTTTTCCACTTAGCTCATTTGCTTCTGTCGTTTCTCGTAGAGAACTACATGGACGAAAAATGACGCGAGTTTGTTTAAATAAAAATGCACATTTTCTTTGCATGCAATTCCGTCGGAAATGTGTGTTGTACATGTACACAACAACGTAGAAAGAAAGAAAGCTGTCACGCTACGGCACCAAATTCTACAAGAAACGTAAACGCGTTACTACTACGAAAGTAAAATGCAAGTTTTCATTTTATATTCATATTCATGTTCACATAATATATGAGTATAATAATAGTAACAGCAATTTTCAAATTGTTTGTTTGTAAACCTTCTGCTGATTTTACAATCGGGCCACCGTAAACATGTACGTGTAGTCCAGAGAATATTATGTTGACTAGATCAGAATTGTCCATTACTAAAGGAATTCATCATATAACTTATATTTATAACATGAGGATACAACGCTTATTATGCTGGAGGTAATAAAAAATTCCTAATACGTGAAAAATGGGCTGAAGAAAAAAATCTGGAATATAATGTAATAATAATAA